>CABHPH010160435.1:26735-86466 GCA_902168325.1 Peromyscus nudipes | reverse complement strand
AGTTTACACTTACTTTCCTCATAAGACTGACAATAATGCCTTCAAGAGCCAAAAAACCATCTAACAAAACCCCCAACAGCAGGCATAAGTCTGCTTCTGAGTTCTTGATCAAACTTGTCAAAGAGACTCCCCAAATACTACAGGGTATTTTCCTTGGTTGCCCCCTAGAGGACACTAAGTCCCTATTGAAGATGCCATCCATGCCTTTTAGACAAGGGGCTCAGAGCCCACTGAGATTGAACTGACCTGAATCCCTCCCCGAGGAGTGGCTTTCATGGTAACTACTTTAATAATTTAAAGTGTTGTTTCACTAGGGAAATGTCTCAAATGAACAAATCCTTTCCATGTAAGCACGAACACTGAAGTTTGGATCCCCAGCACCCAAGGAAATACAGAATGGGCATGGTAAAAATTCCTGTGTTCCTGGGGACAAGAAGGTAGGGTGAAAAGACACGGAATAACTAGAGCAATGTGGGTAGCTGGAATAGCCGAATCAATGAGCTCTGTGTTCATTTTCAAAGACCCCACCTTAATATATAAAGCAGAGAGTGGAAATAACACTAGACATCAACTTCTGGCCTCTACAAGCAGGTGCACACACATGCATAGGTACATACATGTGTGCCTATACACATACAAATACACCCACACACTCGAAACACTATTATGATAAATATTCTAAGAATTAATAGCTACCAATATAATTTCTAGATTAAAACATTAGAGTCTTTACTTGTGAGGTTTTTTTTTTTTTAATGCTTTTTGTTAGCCACTGTGAAATGTTACAGTGGTCAAATGTAAATGCCCTTAGTAACAGATTTTAAATACCACAGCTTCTTTAAGCAACCATCAAATTTATATATAGCTGTTTATTAGCTCATATCAAAAGCTCAAAAAATTATACCAGAATGTATTTGGCCATTTACTCAGTTTCCAGCTACTCTTGTAACTAAGTAAAATAATACTGATGTTGTTGATTAATCAAACACAAGTTTATATTATAAGAAGAGAAAGTAGATACATTTCTGGTATGATAGGTCAGGATTAATATTTGCTATCATTTGGAACGGAGCTGTTCAAAGGAAGTGGGTAGAGATGAAAGGATCTCAAAACATGTACTTCTACTAGTAAGTGCTTGTTTTCCTGAGTGAAATGGATACAGCTCAAATTCCCCTATATTAATTTTCTTTCCTTCCAGCAAGAATAGGAGGGCCAGGTTTGTTTCCCCCTTCTCTAGTGACCCTGGAAAGATCTCTGGGGAAATCACACAACACTTCCTGAAAGGTTTGAAATGAATTTCTGTCACTACCAAGCAATTTTCTTGTACAAACAAAAAATTCTTTGCTCCCCGAGGCTCACCCTACCATTTAGTACAAGGGTTGCAATATCTCTGTTTTCATTTCTGTGGCAAAGTGGCTGCCAGCTGGTCTTACAGCAGGATTGCAAGGCCTTAAATGCTGCTGTCTATGTCGTGCTCTCTGAGTTCATTGGTGAGCAAACATTATATTTATAAGTACTGAATAACCTCTCTGAAGTAACAGAGAATAGTAATTTTGCATTGCTTGTGTGTGATCAGCATTCACAGCTCATTAAAACTCTCAAGAACTAGCAAACACATTTTCACATCTGTAACCAACATGACTTGAAAGAAATGAGTCATTTCAAGTCAGTACTGCGGTCTTGCTTGTGGGTTTGTGATTTGAAAGATGAGTAGGAGAAATGAAACAAAGACACGGAGATGCGTATTCAGCATCTTTCTGTTGGCAAATCATCTTCTACAGAACAGGAAACAAACTGCTTCATGTCAGTAAGGTCATCTGTTTAAGGATGCCACAGCCTGTGCTTTTGGGACTAAGTTTATTACCATTTAGTCATAAATCAATAGTAAAAAGGAAGAAATTTTTCTGCAAAGAGTTTAGATGGTGAAACTGTTTTCTTATAATTGATCTTTGAACTATATCTATAATAAAAACATAATCTGAAATTAATTTTTTCCTGATCTAAACTCACTATTTATGCTAATGAAATACAGTGATGGCTCCTATGACTAAGCAAGAGTTAAAAAATGTTGCCAGGTGATGTCTTTTGAAAGATTATGCAACTTCAAATTGAAGAGCAACACTGTGTCATAAAAACTAAACCTCACATGTTGGGTGAGTCTCTGGATTTCTTCATTCCGTTTAAATTTGGCCCAACTTTGCTTCCAAATCATGAGTAAAGATGCAGCTTCAACTGTAGATTCTCTGATCCCCATCTCAGATTCCACTCTGTTAAAAGCTTGTGTTGTGATCACTTAAGTCAGGAACATGTATTAGACACATGTGCTTGCATGATTTTCAGTAAGGTATGTCTCTGTAGTGAACTTGGATGCAATTCAACAATACGGATTAATGTAAAAGGTGAGGCACGGAAGATGAGAAAACAAAGTGGATTTGTCCTGCGACTGAAATTATGTGGAGGAAATTTAATTGGAGAAGTATGTTCTAGCATGGAAATCTGACTAATGTACTCTACAATCCATGGCTGATAACGGTTCAATGGTGTGGATCAATAACAATAACACAATGCTTTAGAATTTTCTCATATTTCCAAATCCATTGCCACACTTCTACTAACCATTAGCATGTTTTCTGGGTGGTTATTTGGGCTATCTCACCTACATAGTCCAGTTTCCAGCAACTAGGAAGTAGCTTATATCATAGATAAAGTTTCATATAGGAGAATAACTGTGTTTTAATTTCATCAACAATACAGCTGTTCTTCTTAATTTTTGGATCCAATACCTGTGATTTTCTTACTCCACAAAATTTAGTTGTAACCCCAAGTAATTTTTAAGCCACTTTCCAGATCTCCCATGGCCTGACATGTATATTTGACCTGAAGAGAACCAAGGCTATGCCTTCTCATTCAGCTCTCTTGCTGTACGTAGCACAGTAATTGCCCTTCCTGTGAGGTATCTACTTGTGAATTTCTACCTTTATTTACTATGTTTAAGTGGTTTCTTAGTTAAAACAACACGCACACATTCTGAATAAGCCCTGCCCAGTGTTCTAAAGCATTGGAGGGCTCCAGGGTGCCTCCTGACACATTAACAACCTTCTCTTGACCCAAGTTATACATAGCAATGTTGCCCAAGAGGGCCATGGTAATAAATCAATAACATATGTTAAATGCTGTATTTTTAAAAGGAAACGTACAAGGGAGCAAGGTTCCATGGTGATTCAGTGTTGAAAAAGTAGCCAGAGACTTGTGGGAATCTAATTCTATATTTCCTAAACACCCAATGATTCAGTGTTTGCTATCTCTGTAGTGGTAATAAATATTAGTTTCCTTTTACATTTCTACTTTCAAATTCCTTCCTGCTCCAATCAGATGGACCACTTCTTTTGGCTTTAGCGTTTTTGCTGTACTTCATTTATTATCAGTGGATACATAAGAGAATTGTGAGACATTATGCTCAAAATATCAGTTTTACTTGCTCTTCATACTTGGCAAGTACATATATGTATATATATATATACATATAATATCTTGAAATATTTCTAATATATTAGAACATGTACTTCAGATTACCTTGAAATACTTTAATAAACTGAAAATAAAACACATAAAACATTTAGTCAAAGAATTCAGTTGGAGGTTTATTGTAATCTATGTGTATAATGGTCTATACAAGCTGGAGCAGAGAATGGGAGTGACAGGTGCGTCCTGATACCAGAGCCACTCTCTTGTTACCATTGTGTGGTAACAAAAGAGTGAGAGCTGAAAACTGCTGTTTACAAAAGCAGCCTGAAGAAAAGCCTAACAGCCTCAAAGATGTGTCCTAAGCTTAAGTATGCCATTCGTCTCTCCTTGAATTCCTCACAGGCTTCTCTATGCCTATGTGACTACTGATTCCACATATGGAAGTTCTACAATGTGGAGCAACATACAGGTGCACTGACTGATTGATGTCACAGTGGTTTCCCCCATTTAAGGAAAAGAGGCTGAGAGGAGGATGGTAGGAAGGAAGAAGGAGAGGAGGGCTGAATGGCCAGCAGGCCTCATGTAATGGTTCTGGGAGGACAAAGCAGCTTCCATGTCTCAAGGTCAGTACGTGATTCAGTGTGCAGTTATACACCACTATGTGGCTCCCAGCTCTAAATGCACACTCCACTCTCCTGAGAAGGATTGTTTCTACCTCTTCTCAATTAAACAACTCTCTAGAAGTCAGGCTCAAAATCTTTTACTAATATTTATTTTTAATAACACATATGAATAACAATGATGCACATTTCATTTTATTAGGCTTAAAGTTTCTGTTACTTGAATTTTAATGACAGCATTTTTTTTACATATCACTTTTTCTTAGGTTATACATATCTGGGCTCAGAATGGACTGTTCACTCTTGATAATTTTATTTCAAATGGACAATTTTTTCCAGTTCTGTATGATGTGTAAAAGTTGTCTTTCAGGAATTATACAGAGGATAAATGAGGAAAATTAAAAATAAAGTCAAAACAAACACAGAGACATTGTCACAAAAATAGTATTGAAAGATAAATATTCCCCAGGAAAGTGTTTTTAGATAAACACTTTCGAAGAAGAATAAGAAATGTATTAAAATGTTATGGAAACATGATTATAGCAAGCTAAAGCAATACTGCCCCTAAGTGTATAGCTGGAAGACTCTAAGTTTACAGAAAAGAAAGATATTTGCACATCTGTGTTTACTGGTACACTATACACAATTGTTGTGAAATGGAAGTAGCCTAGCTGTTGCCTTGGGTACTTTTCTTCTGCTGTGATCAAACACCATGGCCAATGCAACTTACAGAGGAAAATATTTGACATACAGTTCCAGAGGGATAAGAGTACATCATGGTTGGGAGGGATGGCAGTGAGCAGCAGGCACCATGGCAGGAGTAGGAAGCTGAGAGATGTCATTTCACATGCAAAGAAGAAGCAAGGAAGCAACCAGAAAGTGGGGCCAGGCTATGAACTTTCAAACCCCAACCCCAGGGGCTTTCTTCCTCCAGCAAAGATGTTCTACTTCCCCAAACAGCACCACCTGGAGAGCAAGTGTTTCATCAATAGAAGCATTTCTCATTCAACAGTGCCCATAAGCTGTTAGATGAGAAAGAAAATATGTTAGATATACATAACACATAACAGAATTTTATTCAGCTTTAAGGAAAAATGAAATCATGACTTTCACAAGTTAGTGGATACAGCTAGAAATTATTGTATTAAGTGAAATATTCCAGATCAGAAATATCACACTTTCTCACATATGTAGATCTCACAGTGGGTATAACTATGAAACATGAGATTTTAAGGAAAAAAAAACCATCACTGTTGAGAATAAAGAATGGAAACATAGAAAATAAAAAGTTATTTGGCCTTTCAATGAAGAATTATGAAGGAAATACATGAGAGAAAAGTGGGTATGTTCAACCTTACTCACAAGAATCAGAACTTGCTGGACTAATGTGGTCTAGAGACGTTATTACAATTCCAGGATGTGACAGACACAGGAGGGGAACAGACATGCTAGACAGGAATCTGCATCCTAGTAATTGTGGAATATACATGACTCTGATGTAGAACATATCCATTAATCTTTCTAAAACACACCAAAATTCATGAAGATTTTGGCAGCAAGTATAACCCTTCGCCTATTTTTGTTTGTTTGTTTTTGTTTTTTTCTGGAAGTAAGGTAAACAGCATTGTTGTTTAACATGATATCCTTTTTATTGGGATATTTCTGAAGTGCAGGATTTGTCCATGCTCCCAAAGCTTGCTGGAGAAGTTAGCCATCCAAGGTAAAAGCAACTAAGCTTTCAAAACACCCTTTCCATGTATTATAATCATTAAATTAAAATTCTTTTTGAAACACCTAATGCTGGGCTGTAACTTGAGAGGTTGTGTGGCAGTACAGCAGAAAAATCCAGTAATGGCCAGTGGAGGGAAGCTTCTAACTCTCTCTGCCACTAGAAAACAATTCCTGGCTGAATTATACTCAGGGAGTCATGGATACATGGTGCATGCCCCAGCCACCTTGTAGAAGGTAGTTTATATTACTGGACAGCAAGCTAACAAGTTCATAGGTTCCTGAATTAACCCACTCCCCAGTTTAGAAGGTGATATAAATTAGAACTATCAGAGAACTAGAGTTGTAAAGCAGTCAGCTCCATCTTAAAATAAAATGGCTTGGTATAGAATCCTTAAGAATTTCAATAACAACACTGAACACAATTTCTCTGTATGGGGAAAGAATACTGCTTGATGATAGGATTTTTACCCTTGCTGTCTGGGATGGTTTAAAGAAGTCACTAATGGGCCTCCAGCTATGAATCAGAAGGTAATAATAACTCCCAAAGTCCTAGCTACCAAACACATTCTTGAGAAATTTCCTTACACATGAACCAGAGGCTGCTGTGGGATGCCTTTCTATATGCCGTGAATATGTGTTGCTCCCATTGGCTAATAAATAAGGCTGTTCTGGCCTATGGCAAGGCAGCTTAGAGGCACTCGAGAAATTCAAGGAGAATGCTGGGAAGAGAAAGGGCAGAGTCAGGAGTCGTGAGCCAGACACAGAGGAAGCAAGATGACAAGGAAGAACTGAGAAAAAGTAGCATGTGGCTAAACATAGATAAGAATTATAGTTTAATTTAAGTATAAGAGCTAGTCAGTAATAAGCCTGAGCTAATGGCTGAGCAGTTATAATTAATATAAGCTTCTGAGTGCTTATTTTATGAGCAGCTATGGGACTGCAGGGCTGGGTGGGACTGGAGAAAACCTTCCAGCTCCAAGAAGCTAGTTGCTGCATGAAGTTACATATGGAGGAATTGCAAAACACTGAGCTAGTGATGTATCTGTGATTCAGAAGCAATTGATAACAGTTTATGAACAGCAACTTTTCATGACTGATTCATGCAAATTCTTTTTTACATTTATTCTTTGAGAATTTCATGCAGTGTATTTCTATCCTATTTGACCAAGAACCTCCCCATCTCCCTACCCATGCAACTTCATGTTATTTCTCTCTCATAAAAACACATAAGCCAAAAGAAATTTTTTAAAAAAGCAGAGTCAGATTTACGTTGTCCAGCTACTCCTGATTATGAGGCATGTTCTGGAGTGGGCTTGATATGCTCAATGTCATGCAATTGAAGAAAACTGATATTCCTTCTAACAGAAGCTCTCGTTTGTGAATGGCCACTTGGCTAGGGGTGCAACTTGCGCCTATTTCTCTTCCTTTGTGCTGGGAATTTGTCTCTTTGATTTGTGCTTCTGCCCTGTTGTGCCTGAAAACTGATGTTCCCTTGGTGTTTTCCATCACTTCTGGCTCTTATTATCTTTCTGAACCCTCTTCTATGTAGTTCCCAAAAGCTTCAGAGGAGGGATAAGTACTCCAAAGTCTCTCAGCCTCTGCACATTCTCCAGTTCTTTGTCTCTGTGTTTTCATCTTCTGTAAGGAGAAGCTTCTCTGGTGAGGGTTAAGATATGCACTGATCTATGGTTATGTCAACATGTTCTAAGGAGTCATTTTATTGCTATGTTCTGTTAGCAGAATAATAATAGCAGGCTTTCCCTTATTGTACATGAACTATCTTTTCTCAAGTTCTTAGAAACATTAACTATACCAAGTATGGGTTTTATCTCATGAAGTGGATCTTAAGTTCAAACAAAAAGTGGTTGTTTGCTCCAATAACGAATGTGCTACTGTTGTAGTGTGGACATCTCCTGCAGGCATGCTATTGTCACAGTTTGCAGGGTTCATAGACGGTTAAGATTGATAATTACTTTTCTCCTCCAGGAACTTTGTTACCACCTTGATCATGGTGGTGCATCTTCTAGATGTGTTCTTGTATTCAGTTTGTAAATATTTTCCTGGAGAACATTTACATCCATGTTCATAGTGACATTGACCTATAATTTCCTTTGTTGCTGTTCTGCCTGTGTGATTTTGTTCTCAGTGTAATATGGGCTTTGTAAAAAGAAATGGAAATGTTCCTTCAGTTTCTATTTTGCAGAATATTTTTAGGAGTATTGGTAGTAGACCTTATTTGTGATTCTGGAACAATTCTACACTGAATCCACCTGGCCAGAAGTTTTATTTGATTAGCACATTGTTTTTTAATATTTCTATTTCATTAATTGTTATGGATCTTTTTAATTGTTTTTTTTTTTTTTTTTTGGTTTTTTGAGACAGGGTTTCTCTGTGTAGCTTTGCACCTTTCCTGGAGCTCACTTGGTAGCCCAGGCTGGCCTCGAACTCACAGAAATCTGCCTGCCTCTGCCTCCCGAGTGCTGGGATTAAAGGTGTGCGCCACCAACGCCCGGCGATCTTTTTAATTGTTAATTTCAGTTTGATTTATCTGTGGCAGGTCCTACATATCAAGAAATTCATCCATTTTTTTTAGGTTTTCCTGATTGGTGTAATGTTACTTTATAAAGTATGTCCTTATGATTCTTTGAATTTCCACTCTCTGCTTTAAATTTCTTTTTCCATATTTAATTTTATTATTATTACTCCTTCCACTCTTTCTTTTGATTAATTTGGCTAAAGGTTTATCCATCTTTATTTCTTTTAAAGAATCAACTCTTCATTACTTGAGTCTTTCCAATTTTTTTGTTGTTATTTTCTTTTTTTAATTTTTTTATTCATTTTACATACCAATCACAGATCCCCCTCTCATCCCTCCTTCCCAGGGGTGGATGGTTTCAGTGCAGAATTCTACCAGAATTTCAAAGAAGAGCTAATGCCAGTACTCATCCAATTGTTCCACACAAGAGAAACAGAAGGAACATTACCAGCCTCTTTCTATGGGGCTACAGTTACCCTGATACCCAAAACACACAAAGATGAAACGAAGAAAGAGAATTTCAGACCCATCTCCCTCATGAACATTGACGCAAAAATACTCAATAAAATACTGGCAAACTGAATCCAAGAACACATCAAAAAAATCATCTACCATGTTGTTCTTTTTTGCATTTCATTAAGTGTAATCCTGAGTTTGATTATTTACATTCATCTATTCTTCTTAGATGTGCTTTTTTTCTTTTTTAATAAAGCTTTTAAGTGTGTTATTACTGTTCTTATATGGGATCTCTCCAATTTTTGATGTAGACACTTAGAGGTATGAACTAAGCTACAGCCATTGTTGTGGTCCATATATTTTGATATGTTGTGTTTTCATTTTATTCCATTCTAAAAATGTTTTAATTTCCTTTTTGATTTCTGTCTTGACACTACTTTCATTCGGTGGTGAGTTGTTTGACTTCCATGATTTTGTTTACTTTTCATTGTTTCTGTTTTTTGTCAATATCCAAGCTTAAAACATGGTAGTCAGAAAGACTGTAGGATGTTACTTTAATTTTCTTCTGTCTGCTAAAACTTTCTTTTTATCCTACTATGTTGTCAATTTTGGAGAAAATTCCATGAGCTTCTGTGAAGAAAGGATATTCTTTAGGGTTTGAATGGAATGTTCTGTAAATGTCTGTTAGGTCCTCCTGCCCTACGAATCTCTTTAATTACATAGCTTTTCTGTTTAGGTTTTGTCTGGATTATCTGTCCTTTGGTGAGAATGGTTTATTGAAGTCATTCACCAGCACATATTAAAAATCAATATGTGATTTTAGATGTCACATTGTTTCATTTATGAAATTGAATGTCCTTTCATTTGGCATAAAAATCTTTAAACTTACCACATCCTCTTGCTAGATTTTTCCTTTGATGAATATATATTGTCCTTCCCCTATCTCATCTGATCAATTTTAGTTTGATATCTATTTTGTCAGTTATTAAAATTGCTGCACCTGCTTGGTTCTTGGTTCTGTTTGCTTGAAATACCTTTTTTCATCCTTGTACCCTAAGATAATATCTGTCCTTGATGGTGAGGTGTATTTCTGTGGGGCAGCAGAAAGATTTATTTGGTGTTCTAATCCAATGTCAGTCTGTGTCTTTTTATTTTGGAATTGAGACCATTAACATCAAAAGCTATTATTGAATAGTATCTATTCCTGTCATTCTGTTTTCTCCTTTGACCTCTTTTAGTCAACTGGGATTATTTATTTCTTATATCCTCTGGGATGTACTTAACCATCTTTTCAAACTGAAGTTTCACTTTCAGTGTTCTCTGTAGTGCTAGACTAGTGGACTTAAATTCCTTTAGCTTATTTTTTGTCAGGAAATGATTTTGCATTCACCTTTGATTATGAATGATAGTTTTGCTGGATATAGTAACCCGGGCTAGCATCTGTGTTTGTTCAGAGCTTAGAGAACAACTTTCTAGGCTTTTCTGACTCTCCTAATCTCCATGGAAAAGCCAGGTGTTATTGTAATGGACTTTCCTTTATACATGACTTGGTCTTATTGCCTGGCAGCTTTTGATACTCATTGGTTTCTCTGTACATCTAGTGTTTTGATTATTATGCATCACAAGGAGTTACTTTTCTGGTCTTGTGCATTTGGTGTTCTCCAAGCCTCTCACACCTTTATAAGTATCTTTTTCTTCAGATGTGGAAAATTTTATTCTATGATTTGTTTAAAATACTTTCTGTGCCTTAAACCTGCTTTTATACATAGGTTTAGTCTTTCCATAGTGTTTCAGATTTCCTGGATATTTTGTGACATGGTTATTTTAGATTTAAATGTTTCCTTGAATTAGTTATCTATTACTTCTGCTTTGTCTTGGAGACCTGAATTCTCTCCTCAACTTTATTCATTCTGATGGTGAGGCTTTCCTCTGACCTTGTTGTTAGACTTCCTGAGCTTTTCAGTTTGAGTTTTATCTGCTTGGCTTTTCTTGAGTGATTATATTTCTTTGTTAAATTCTATTTGCATATATTACATTGATTTTACTATTTTATTTAACTATGTTTTTATGATTTTCATTGAGTTATTTAGTCATTATCTTTATGGTCTTTGAATATATTCATAATTGCTATTTTGAAGTCTAATGTTCCAGCAAATTGTTTTTCTCAGGGAATATTACAGTAGGTGTACTGGTTTCTCAAAGAGGCATATGGTGATGGTTGTTCATGTTTGTGTTCTTGTGATGACATCTGTGCATCTGTAGTTACAATGTTGGTGGTGTTTCTTGGTGTAGAAATCTGATTGCCTCTGTTGGGTCTGTGTTTGGTCCATTGATGTCTACTACTTCAATCTATCAGTTGTGGACCAGTTTAATAATGATTGGTGGTTTTCAGTCTTGGCGCCTCTCTGGATTTGGGCACTCATACTCTATTCCATGATAGGCAGTTTTATGTCAACTTAAAACAAGCTAGAGTCATTTGAGAAGAGGAAACATCCATTGATAAAAATGTCCCTACCAGATCAGCCTATGGTTAAGCCTGTTATACTTTTTCTTGATGACTGATGTTTAAGGACCCAACTAACCATGGGTGGTATCACCCCTGGGCAGGTAGTGGTGCTGGCATATGATATATTCTGAGCAAGGCAGAAAGAGCAAGACAGTAAGCAACATTCCTCCATGGTATCTGCATTAGTTACTATCTCTAGGTTCTAGCCCTGAGGTCTAGTTCTGACTTTTCTTCATTAGGGACTCTTATAAGGATGCACATGTTGAAATAAACACTTTTCATCCCCACAGTGATGTTCATGGTATTTTATTATAGCCCTGGAAGTCCTAGCTAAGAATGGCTCTAGTTTGTCTAGATTTGAAGTTCTTGTTGAATTTTGGGGTTCAGATTCCAAGCAATCCCTGATATGCTGAGTAGGGATGGGTAGGCCAGCAGGTAGGGAAAGGGGATTGACCAGGGAGGTGTTTTAAATAGGGCTCTGGCTCTGGCTCCAAGGAGAGCAGTGGAGGCAGATCTTGGAGGAACATGGGGTCAACAGCACAAGTGAAGACATGTCCCAGGAGGAGCAGCTTAGGTGGTGGTAATGGCAGGTCAGGGAGTATCTTAAGGAGATGAGAATGGAGGGGGAAGGAAGACACAGATAATATACTGAGTGCCCACTAAGTGTGGTGGCTGTATGTTCCCTGGAAGACAGAAGGTCTGGGGGAGGGATGGGATTGGGGGGGGATGTTTAAGGAGGGTTTCAGAGGCAGACTTATTTTGCAAATTCTTAAGCTTCATGGCATGAGTATGTTTAAGGATACTATGTTACAAGGGGCAGTGGAAGCAGATACATATTCTGTTAGGATTAATATATGTGAGACATTCAGGTTTCATTATATTTTCATTTTTGTATTAAGCTAGTATATTGCACATCAATGTCACAGCCATCAACGACGTGTTACCAATTAACTGGAATTAATTATCAAGAACATTTAAATATGTGCAAGTATATGAAATTGCATGTTTCCCACAAGTTTTAATTTTTCTCAGTAAAATTTTGTAGGATAGCTAGAAATAATCTAAGTTTAATGGAAAAGAGATATTTTTACAATGTTTTTATGAGGAGCATTTTTTTAGGACAAATATACTTTCCAGTATCTATTTCTAATAGGAGTTTGGTTTGGCAAGTATGTTGCTTGCCATGAGTGTTTCCTCTTACTTAAAAAAAAAAGTAATAGTAACTTAACTTTTATAGCATTATCTTACTGAAATTTTTCTATTTTATTACCAACTAAGGTATTGTTAATCCCTCACCTTGCTTATCTATAAATTAAATTTCCTCACAGATGTAAGTGCATAGATATGCATAAAAGGTAGCTGGGTACTAACTAGTAGATACTTCCTGTGTTATGCCTCACAGGACACCTTACAGATACAGAGAGGCTCCTGGGAAGTTCTCTCTCTTTGTGACACACAAAGGTCTTGCTACTGTGTCATCTGTCCTTCCATCTGAGGGAACTCTCTGCTGCAAGGCTGCAAGCAGGGTCAGTGATAGAAAACTGTTCTGATCTAGCAGTTAGATGTGGGGCAGGGATGACTCTTTCTGATTTTCTCAACTTGACTCTTCCAACCTGCAGCTTCAATTGCACACACAAGCTGGGAAATGGATGGAGGACCCAGTTTCCTCCACCTGCTAGGCTTCCACTGGGTAGTACAAAGGGCAGCCTCCCAGTCACTCCTCCCCATTGTGGGGTTTCTGCTATGCTGAGTGTGACCAGTGCTGGCTGCCAATTTTCCCTGCGATTGCATTGTAGCAGCAGGCTGGCAGCGGCAGTGAGTGGTGTCTTTGTTTTTCCTCATTCACAGGGAAGACAGCTTTAGGTTATGTTTGAGGTAAGGTAATAATAGGTGTCAAGGGGAGGATGGGTGACAAAATGAGGTGTCAAGGCTAGTAAGTGCAAAATCTGCAGCACAGGCTGACAGGCTGGCAGTCAGGAGGGTTTCAGTCTGAAAGAATGGCTGGTGGAATTGTCCCCCCACCACACCCCCACCTCAGCAGCCAGCTGTTTGACTAGTTTTTGCTTTCATTAAGGCCTTGACCAAACTGAATGAGGCCCACCTACATTATGGAGGGTAAAGTATGTTTCTTAGTGTAGTAACTTAAATGTTAACCTACTAACTATATGAGTGTGTGTGTGTGGGGGGGAGATTGTACGTGTATGTATATGTGTGCATATTTGCTTTCCCAACAAATTAGTATAACATTTGTTAAATGCCTGAGCTGTCTGGCCTATGTAGGTTTATTTATTGTATCAGTCAAGTATGTATATTAATTTATGCAAGTGTTCTTTTTTAAGCCTTGTCTAAAATGTCTGAACTACCAGAGCATCAGCTTGTTACCTTTTAAGGTTTCCCTAGGTGGTAACTCTGGCCTTCTCAGCATGACCATGCTCACACATTTGGGTCCTTCCTTGTTGTCCACATTAGCAAGATGTCCATGAAAGAAGTAGAAAATATAATTCATCTTAGACACTCATCTCAGAATGACCCTTGTATTTTTTTTACTGTCCTCTGTTGGCTGACAGGCCAGACTGGATACCTAGGCCTGCCTGTGGAAAGGACGTCCTTTCAATGGATGAATAAAAGGGTGAACCTTGAAGATAAGCTGCAAGGTCGGTTTCCTAATATTCTCAGAACTTTTCAATGAGTGAAATTTCATGATGCAACTTTGTTAGCTACAAAGTTCATATTTGAGAATCACAAATTGTAAAAACAAGCAAAAAATCACAAGAAAACATAGTGCTTTGAATAAGTTTATGATTTTGTATTGTACTATATTCATAGCCGTCCTGGGATGCATATGCCCTTCGCTCAGTAGTTGAATATGTCTGCTAGGAAGCTGGTGCCCACAATTGCCAGGGAGACAAGTATATCCTCATGTATATTCCTTTCCTTTATTATCCTATTGAACCAAGCCATAGATGATAACCAGAAAAGAAATTTAAAGTTACTGTCATGAATTGAGAGAAATAACTCCCCAAAGGTCACACCATTCATCCCTTCACCATGATATCTTCATTACTTATGCAGAGCAAGAAGTGCACACTAACTATTCCAGCCTGTTGTCATTCCTTACAGGAAGCACAGGACATCAAACCCTTCATCAAGCAGGTCTCCAGTGAACTAAGGTGGTGGGTTTCAATAGGAACAAGAGGCTGACATTTTCAGTGGGCTTTGCACTCTGATAGCAGACAGGTGGGAAACACAAACATGAAAGGTGTTTTGCAGGAATCATGTCATTCACCTTCCCCAGAAACATTTCCTGTCACCACATTGTAAGGAGTAGGTACCCTTTTCTTTATTCCTCAGCACACAGCAGAGCTTATTCAGTTCCTCATTTCCAATGGCAGATGAAAAGTCCATTGTGTGGAGATATGTGCATGCTATATTTACATTTGAAAAGGGCCCTGTGAACAGCTACAAGGCCTGTGACACCTAGTAATTGCATATTCAAGTTTTATAATTACTAAATTTTTCCTCACCAAAAAAAAAGTAATAGAGTTGCCATATGATGGTAGCAGGCTGAAGTAGATCATCTGTGTCTCCCATGTGAATTTCCTCCTCTTAATTGTATCAATCAAAGGATCCATTTACAAAAGTGCCAGGACAAAGCTTTTCCATAATAGGACATGAGTTTTAACAATCTCTGTTAGTGAGCAAAGGACAGAAAATAAGCAAGAGTTGAAGTCGTCCTTCACAGGGTGACTGATGCTCAGAGCCAGTGAAAACTGATCATTTACACCTCATTGTCCAGCTGCCCATGGGTCCATCATTACACTCCTCCAATCATTTTAAGTGATGCTACACATCGCCATGAGGAACTCGTCCCCTTTAATTATTTGATGGAAGCAGATCTGTGTTTCACTCAAACCCTAATGTTTACTAGTAATAAAATTTGTTTTAATTACATCTCAGTGTCTTCTACAAAATGGGGATAACAACAGCGTCTCAGTAGATAGTTTACATAACATACTGATGACTCAATGTATGTATGTAGTAAGCAATACTTAAGGAATTGAAAGAGAATTTTTTCAGTTTTATTTTCTCTTTGCTTCTCAGAAACATGGTCTCATGCAATTAACCCCGCCTAAGCCTCCAACTCATGATTTTACCAAGTATTTGAACTTATGATCCTCCCATTCCAAACTTCCAAGTACCAGGACTACAGGATTCTACTCCCATGCCTGTTCTATATTGTTAAAGAGATCCATTCCAGGGCTTCTTGCATGTCAAGAAAGCATTCTAACAGCTGAACCACATCTCCAAACCAATTTTCAAAATGTTGAAACATAATTTTCCATAAATTCCTGAAATGATATGGCATTTCTCAAATTTGCTAGTATTCCTGAATATAATACATATATACATACAGAATACACACAGTATTTTCACTGTATTTTTCTTCTCTCAGTTCATGTTAAAGCAGAAGGTAGAGCTTATAAATACACCATCAGGTGACGGTAATTTCAGTATGAAAGTTATTCCTAATTTAGGCTGTCATCTTCTGTTGTTTTTTGTTGTTTCTATAGGAACTCTGTCTTTGGTAAGAGTCATTCTTCACTCATTCCAGTCCACAGTCTGTGTTGTCTGCACAGTCAAGTCTAAGCCCCAAACTGACTTTGATTAATTAATTAATTTGTTTATTTATTTATTTTATCCTGACCACAGTTTCCCCTCCTTCCTCTCCATTCCCTCCCCCTAGGTCCCCTCAGCTACCACCTCTGTTTCTGTTCAGAAAGAGGCAGCTCTCCCATGAGTAACATCAAAGAACGCCATATCAAGTTGTGGTAAGACTAAGCACCTCCCCTTGTATTAAGGCTGGGTAAGGCAACCCAGTGTGAAGAACAGGTTCCCGAGAAGCAGCCAAAGCCTTAGGGACATTCCCTGCTCCCACTGTTAGGAGTTCAGCAAGAAGAACAGGCTACACAACTGTCACATATCTGTAGAGGGCCTAGATCAGGCCTATGCAGGCTCCCTGGTTGTTGGTTCAGACTCTGTGAGGTCCTTTGAGCCCAGGTTAGTTGATTCTGTCGGTTTTCTTATGATGCCCCTGACCCTGCTGGCTCTTACAATCCTTCCTCCCTCTTTTCTGATGCAGAGATTCACAGCTAAACATTAGGCTGAAACTGATTTTTGTGGACCTTTTGGAAGGCAAACTTCCGGGTGGATCTGCATTGTGAATATAGAGGCAGATTTGATGACCAAGGAGAGGAGTTTTTCTCTGGTTCCTCTCAAAGTCATTTGGCTTGGTAGGTAGGAGCTGTGACTTTTTCTGGTAACTGAGTCATCTCCCTTCCTTTTTTGCTCTCACTTTACTTAGTCCACGCTTTCCTTTCTTATCTCTTTACACTTCATATGATCTTCACTTATTACAAAGTAGTAGTTTCCTGCATACTTTCCAACCATTAAAAGTGCAAGCTAACATGTTAGTTCCCATTCTGTCCATAAACAACGGTGGGATTCATGCTGTGGTTTGCTTATGCTGGATTCTAAAAGTAGATAACTTACAAGATGTCATGAGTCTATAATAATATGATGGACAGATCAAGAGAGTCAGAGACCAGGGGAATAAAAGAGAAAGTAAAAAGGTCAAACTCCTGTATGTAGATGTGCAGCAGTTCATAAAATTATGGAAATGCATAACCATAATGCCAGCCCACTGTTCTGAAGGGTGAGAAGTCTAAGATAAAATTGGTCACAGATTTGGTTTCCTGTTTGCTTTGGGTGGGAGGTTAGGTTCTGTTTCCTAGTCCTCACTCTTTGATACCCAGTAGAATAGATAAGTGAACCTCTTTGGGCTCATTGTGGTCCTGTTCATGATTCCACTCTCAAGATCTAACCACTGTTCATCAAGAGTAGGATTTTCACAGATGTACTTGAGGTAGCACAATCAAATTATAGCACCCTGAAATTAATACCTAAATCAACTAAGAATTATCACTGAATGCTAAACTTACTCATACAGTGTAATCCCTGTATCTCCAAGTATCATTCCTTATCATATTTGTGATATCACGAACCACAATTATGAAGAGAGAAATTTAGCTTTAGATAGATTAATCAGGTGATTGGCAGAGAAATGCCATGCTTAGTTCCATCAACAATAGAATAAGTCAGGATAACTTATTTTATAATGGAAATAAATGTGCCTATCTGTTGTGTTCTTGCAGAGAAAAGTTTCCCTTAGTAAAGCTAACAGTCATGTGAAAACAATTAGAAAAACATTCTGTCTAAGATTGCCTTGGGATATTTAGCAATTATCAATCATGCAAGACCAGGACAAGATATTGGGAGATTTGAAGACATGACAGTCATGAAAAATTTAGGAGATCTAGCTGTGTTGGGCTTAGAAATTAACATATAAGGAAAATTTTAGAGTCACTGATGAATTTCAGTGTTAATTATATGTTATCTAATTATTATTATGCACCATGGATATGATAAAGACACTGTGATTCTGTAAGTTATTCCTATTCTTTGGTGACACTTGATTATGTAAATGTTAAATGACAAATGACCTACAAGTCAGTTTTAAGTAGTTCATCAGAACAGATACATTAGTAGAAAGATGAGTAAACAGGAGTGTGTTGATCATTCAAAATCTCAATAAAAATATATACCCTCATACCCTCATATTGCATGAAAATTATGATGCCAAGAATTTATTTTGGCTTACATTTTTTTGTATGTTTGTTTTTTTTAACGTTTTGCTTGCTATGGGACTTGAATATTGTGATAATTGAATGCTATCACAATGATATTTACTTTTCTTATAAATTTGAATACTTCCTACTACTCTTTGAAAAATATATCAGAATTATAAAAATGCCAAGTGGCAAACTTTTTATTTTTTCACATAAAAGCCACTCCATTCTTTATTTCATTTGGCAAGGAAATCAGCACTACATAGCTGAAATCTCAGAACATACAATGGGATGCATTAACATTCCTGATTAATTGTGCATTTCTGTATGCTGTTGATTAGACACAGAATATGAGGCAAATTGTGTCCCCTAAAGGGGTCTGTTGAAATCCTAATCTTAGGTGCATGTGGATGTGATCTTATTTATAATTATGACTTTGTACAGGGAATGAAGTTAAGATGAATTCACACTGGGTTACAGCACACAGAAGTTAAACATGGTTGACATCTCTTAAGACAAAGTATATGCAAAGAAAGAGATACCTAGGGAGATAGCAGCCACATGACAATGGTCACATGATGGTATGACAAGTCACAGAGGACACAGGACGGTCAGCAACAGGAAGCCAGAAAAGGCGGTAGGTTTCTTCTCTCTGTTTTAGAGGGACCAAAGACCTGCCTCATGTTGAGTTTAGAATCATTGTTTGTATGTGTGGAAAGCTGATGTATGTGAAATATCTTGTTCTTTTGAGCCCTTCAGTTGATGCTTAATGATGCACTCCTAAGAAACAAAATATGAAGAAGCTTATATAGCTCCCCTTTGTTGACTTGTGTGTCTGGCCTTGGTGCTCAGCCCTGTGTCACTTGCCCCTTCATCATCTCTATACTTTCTCATGTCTTTCACCTGCACCCTTCACCAGCCCCATACTTCCTTTTAATACCTTAAATGTGCCTCTACTTCTATGAGCAGAGTAGAATTCCCTTATTCTATGCTAAGAGACCCAGAAGTCATATCTGTTAGGTCTCTTTTGAAGATACATGGGAACCAACTAATAGTTTGAGTTACAAGACACTATCTTTCTAGAAATGAAGAAGAATCAGGCTGGATCTGCCCCCAATAGAGCTTTTTCTAAAATTGTTTTAATTAGGTTTCTGTTACTGTGATAAAACAGCATGACCAAAAGAACTCATTGAAGAAAAGGATTATTTTGGCTAACAGTTGTCATTCATCAAGAAGAAAAGTCATAGCAGGAACTCAGGGCAGGACATCAAGGCAGGAACTCAAGATAGGATCTCAGGGCAGGGACTCAGGATAGGAACTAAGGGCAGGGACTTGGGATAGGATCTCAGGGCAGGGACTCAGGATAGGAACTCAGGGCAGGAGCTCAGGGCAGGGACTCAGGGCAGGAACTCAGGGCAGGAACTCAGAATAGGAACTCAGGGCAGGGACTCAGGACAGAGATTCAAGACAGGAAGTCAAGGTGTGAACTCAGGGCAGGAACTGAAGCAGAGGCCATAAACAGATAATGTGTACTGAATTGCTCCCCAGAGCTTGATCAGGTTGCTCTTTTATATTCCCCAGGCTCATCCACCCAGGCGTACCACCATCCACAGTGGACTGGAATACCCAAACATCAACCATTGATCGTTAAAATAAAATGCCCGACATACTTGCCAATAGGCAAATCTCATGGAGGCAATTTCTCAGGTGGGGTTCCCTTCCCAAATGATTCTAGTTTGTGTCTAATTTGAAAAAAAAGAAGCAACAAAAGAGGATAGACACTCTCATAAATCTCATGGTTTTCTTTTCACCCTTACAGTTCCTTATGAGCTTCACCTAGGAGAGAACACCCTGAATAAATCTTTCTAAAACAAACCCTCATGTCAGCACTTAATACTAGAAAAGCCAAGCAGACAGCCTTGGAGTACAGATGTTTACTGTTATTGTAGCAGATACCCTTGACTGTTTTAACCAAGACCATTATCTGTCTGAGTAAACCTTTAGTACAAATATACAGCAGGTTATGATAGTCACAAAGATTAGAATAAAAAACAATCATGTAAAGATACTAGAAATTACAATGAATGTGACATTTCCATGTTATCTCCATGACTTTGAGGTCATTGTCATTCGCTGTGGGACACAGAAAAGATAAGAGATAAACATCTGAAGAAAGCATGTAAACAGCTCTGCTCTATATAACTTTGTATAACTTGAACCTAATAAAAAGCTTTGCTTATGTTACTATCCTCAAATTCTCTTAGCAGAATGTTTAAAAGAATATAACGTGTATTATTGATCTTAGCCATTCTAACACAAGTGACAGCTCATGTTGGTGAGGATGTGGATTAAGGGGAAAACTCTTCCATTGCTGGTGGGAGTGCAAACTTGTAAAGTCACTATGGAAATCAATATGGTAGTTCGTCAGAAAACTGCGACTCAGTCTACCTCAGGACTTAGGTATATCACTCTCAGGCATGTACCCAAAGGATGTTCCATCCTACCATAAGGACACTTACTCAACTGCATTCATTGCAGCTTTGTTTATAATAGCCAGAAACTGGAAACAATCTAGATATCCCTCAATTGAAGAATGGACAAAGAAAATGTAGTATATTTACACAATGGAGTATTACTTGGCTACTAAAAAAGAATGACATCAAGAAATTTTTTAGGCAAATGGATGCAACTGGGAAAATACCCGAGTGAGGTAATCCAGACCCAGAAATACAAATTGTATCACTTATAAGTGGAAATTAGCTGTTACGGAAATGATAATCAAGCTACAAGCCACAGATGCAGAGAGATTAAATAAAGAAGAGGGCTCTGGGTGGGACACATGTATCTCCCCAGGAAGGGGAAATAGAATAGATTTTCCTGGTGGACTTGAGAAGGTGAGACAGGAGCTGGAGGAATCGAATGTGGGGTGGGAGCAAGGGTAGAGGGATGAAATATAGGGAGAGGCAGCTGGAATTGGGGAGCACCGGGAGGGGGCAGTGTGGAAACCTAGTGTGGTGGAAACCTCCTGGAGTCCATGAGGGTGACTCTAGTGAGGACTGCTAGTAATGGACGATATGCAGTCTGAATGGGCCATCTTTTGTAGCCCGGCAAAGCATCCAGTGGTGGGACTGGGTTGCATTAAGTTGAACTGTTGGCCAAGGGGGTTCTCTGAAGATCCCTAAACAGCTCACACTGATGCTATGACAGAAGGTAGCCCTCTGAAAACTGACAGCTGGACCCCATTGTGGAGGACAGCATCCATACAACTCATTGAACCCAGAGAGGGTGAGCTGGAGCCTATATGCAGCCTTTACCTCTATAATCTAGTCTCTTTGGAAAAGGTACTCTGTATGACACAGAAAGAGAAACCCAGACACCAACACAGTCACCAGCCACAAACCCCTCAACCTACAATGTGTCCTGCCTACAAGATATGATGGGGCAATGGCGGCACATACCTTGTGGGAGTGGCCAAGGAGACCCAGAAACCCTGTGGAAGATGGGGAGGAAGGAGTGTAGGAGTCAGAGGGCATGGAGGACACCAGGAGAACATGGCCCACAAAACCAAGCAGGGCTCATATGGGTTCACAGAGACTGAAGTGGCAAGCACAGGGCCACATGGGTCTGTACCAAGTCCTCTATAGTTAGTCTGGCAGTTTTGTGGGACTCCTAACAGTAGGAGCGTGTGTATCTCTGACTCCTTTACCTGACCTTGAAACTCTTTTCCTCCTATTGTGTTGCCTTGAAATGAGGGCTTTGGCCTTGTTTTATTACATCTTGTTTTTTTCCTGTTTGGCTGTCACCCTTGGAGGCCGGCATTTTTCTGAAGAGGAAGAGGAGTGCATCAGGAGAGAGGGAAGGTGGGAGCAGCTGGGAGAAATGGAGGGAAGGGAAACTGTGGTCAGGAAAGATTGCATGAAAGAAGAATATTTCCAATTAAAAAATTTAAAAAGGAATAAAACAAACATGGGGGAAAATGTAAAGTGACCAAATGTAAATCAGGTAAAATGTGGTCAAAAAGAAAAAGAAATAGACAGGCAAATAGACAGAGGTAAAATAGAAACATATCATGTTATCTCCACCTATAGACTCTATGAAGGAGCTATTTCTCAATGTTCCGAATGGCTGCAGCTGACCAGCCATACACAGTGAGCAGTATTCACCCAATATTATATATCCTTACAAAGAGAGGAACTTATAATTAAATAGAGAAACCTGGTGGTTGACAGGATGATACCATGCTTAGCAGAGCAACAATGGTACAACATGAGGTAATGTTGTTCTTTTAAAGTAAGTTTAAAGCATTTAAAGCAAGCTTAGTTAGTCAATCTCTATATCCATCAATCTTAACCCCTTTTGGGGCTATGGACTGAGAAAGATTAGTTCAAAAGAAAATGATTTTCATTTGCTGTTAATAAAAAACATATATAGCTGATAGCTGTGCAAAGTCATTCTATCTCAGAGAAATATTTTAATTTTTAACTTTAGTTGTATTTGTATCAGTTTCTGTTTCATATTAGAAATCATCATTAATATTTACTGCCTTATAAATTGCCTGGTATAGAAACAGCGGGAAGAAATATGACAAGCCAAACAGAACCTATGACACTTCATAAGCTAAATGGTCCAAAGCAAAGTTGAACACAGTACTAACATTTTTACTGTATCTTTAACATACACCTTTGTTGATTTCATTCCTATATAAGAAGGCTTCAGGTCTGACTATGATACTGCAAGTCTTGGGATTCTGAACTAATTATTAAATGTAGAAAATATCATATCATTATCCACACTATGAATGAGAGTACATTCTCTGAATGTTAAATGACTCAAATGCATACCAGTCATTTAGCATTGCTTTTGTGTATAGTAGATATTAAGCTCTTAGTTATATTGTCAGTAAGTAAGTATCTGATAAGAACAGTTATGTGACACACACATTGCAAGAAATAAAAATACAATGTTGATCAAGACAGAAAACCATTTCTTCTCACAGGATTCATGTAGGATTGGAAGACACAGTCTCAAAAAAGAAATGATTGAGGCAATACATACCATAATGTGATAATACAGGAGAAAATAAGGTATTACTAAAAAGGCATGAATCTTAACCTGTTTGGCAAGAAGAGAAGCAGTAACAAGCAATGTCAATAATCTCTGGAGTGTCAGTGAATATGTGTTCTTGGGCAAAGCATCACCTGTCCAAAGAAATTCCAAAGAATAAAAGTCATCAAGAGAGAAACAAATTCTAGCTTCTCATTGCATAGTGTGGTAACAACCATTGTCTATAATGATCTCTGAATACCTGTCAAGCTGCTGAAGTTGAATGAAAGGTCTCAAGACAGAGAAAAGATTGTTATACGAGATAGAAGTGTTAATGGGGTCATTATTAAACACTGTATCCATAAGTAAATTATCACACATAAGTTTATACAAACACCATGACTCAAAAAATATAGAAATAAAAAATAGGAATCTAGAGGTATACATTACACATGAAGAGAAAAGAAGATGGAAATAAGAACCAGTTTTAATATCTCAAAGATAAATTCTTGAACATTAACTCTACCTTAGTCAACAGTCAGTGAAGTAATACTGTACAAGTTGAAGAAAGAAAACTGTAAAAATTATCACAATAAAATTAAAGAACCAGGCATAGTGACACAGGTCCTGTATTCTCAGCTATTCATAAAGCTGGCATGAGTAAACAGCAAATTCAAGGTCAGCATGGGTTACAATGGGAGCTTGTGTTACCTTGTGAATTCAAGGCTATCCTGGCCTATCCAGTGAAGGTCAGAGTAGAAACCTTAGACAGACCCTATCTCAAAATAAAAACTTCAAAATGAGCTAGGATGTAGCACATACCAGAGCCCTTGACTACTCTGTGCCCCTAAGGGCACACTCAGTGCTATAAAAGTAATTCACTAAATCAATAAGTGACTAGCATAAGAATGTCAGTTGGATTGTAATGACTCAACTAAGACAGATGAGTAATACTGAAATGACAATTAAAAACACGACATCCTTTACATATTTTAACACTGATCTCTCAATTATTTTATGGTATACAGTTTTAAATTCTATTCTTCCCTTTCTTTTTTGCACTATATTTCCTTAAGTTTAATAGTTTTGCTAATTATTTTTACATTTCCAAAGACTAGTTGGAGGCACTAAAAACAGAGTTTGAAGCAAATCAATGGATGACTTTTTTAAAATTGATCTCAGTAGTAACAATAGAGGATTATAATACTCTATGGCTTAGATGCTTATCAAGCCTAAATATTGAGTATAATGAGAATATTATAATCATTTCAGTATGACAAATATACTGAGTGTGTGCAATTGTAAACATGGATTCCATCCTCACTGTATACTTGATAAAAGCACTCAAAAAGACCCGACATGGTACATGCATGCATGAAATTTACAAGGCCATCCAAAATTTAAATATGTGCTTTTAGACACAGAGGATGAGCAAAGAAAATACCATGGTTTTAAATATTTATATCTTTAAAAAGAAAATGATGTAGAATAAGCTAAACTTATTCCACCTTTCATATGTCCTTTGAAGCACTGGGTGATCGGTAGAAGATCCTACATTTTTTTGCTAGAGTTGCCCTGTATGTGAGAAACCTGACTTGGGAGCTAGCCAGCTATGACACATACCAAAAAAAAAAAAAAAAAAACAAGAGCTCATGGGCTCTATCAGAAATTGAAACATAAATCACCCCTAAGGAACAGCTTCACAGGAGATCAGATGTTTTAATAGATGCTTAATGAAGTGGAGGATCACACACTTTGCTGCATTAGCACAGGCACTTTTAACTGCTGATGGCATCTTCAGTCACCGAACTCTGCTAGTCAGACATCAGCTGTAGAGAGCCAGAAGCCACCAGCACACTGAAATGTGAGAGCAGATTTAATTTGTCTCTATTCATGCATAATTCAACTGTTTCATAATTTATAATATTTAGAGTGCCTAGGTGTGAGTCCACTTAATTTCCAACAACAAACTCAGAGAATAAATGCAAACAATAACAAACCAAATAAGGACAATCAAGATAGCCTCAATGAGAGGTACCTAACTAATCCTTACACCGGTGGGATGTCATCCATGATTCATTCAGTATCACCCAGGCTAGTCACAAGACTAATCAAGTAGATAAAAATCCAAGGCAAAGAGAGTTAACAATTATTTAGTGTTTACTACATAAATAACCTAATGTATATGCATTAAATGTACATTTTACTGTTTGAGGATTTCTTATGTGCATATAATATGTTTTAATAAAGACCATGCAACATCCCCCATTCCCTTCCTTCTAATTGTTCTCCTATTGTCTCTCCCTATCACTTCTCTTGGGCATATATCCCCCACACTATATCCTACTAGAGATACAAGTTCATTCATGTTTATTGCTGCTCTGTTAACAATAGTCAGGAAATGGAAGCAGCCATGATGTCTACCAGCTGATGTAGGAATAATAAACTTCAGTAGATGTGCATGATGAAATATCATTCAGCTGTGAAGATAAACGAAATTATACAATTTGCAGAAAAATTGATAGAGGTGGAAATAATTATTCTGAGAAAGACAGATGTTGCATTCTCTTTTTCATAAGTGGATGCTAGCTTTGACTCTTTAGATACCTGTATTTACATTGATGTACCAACAGACATTAAGAAAATACTAACCAACATCTGAAGAAATAGAAGGGACAAATTCCTCCCCAGAAAATGCATGGCCTATGAAAGCTGATAAGAGTTTGAGGCAGATTCGGGGAGAAAGAAAGCCCCTACCTCCAAAGGCAGACAGCAGAGGAACAGAGCAGCCTGAGATATCTGAAGCTCTGCATCTGGGGGAAAGGAATGTGCAAAGTGAGAATAAAATCAGTGGGAGAAAATTTTCTCTGAAAGAGCTATGGAAAGGCTGTTGTAAATGCTTTTGTTTTTCACTGACTGGCTAGGACAAACGCAAGCCCCGAGGAAAGTTGCTGTCGGAAATTGCCCATTTCAATGCGCGCTAACGAGGTCTAAGTTTCTGCAGTGATTAACTGAAGATTTTGGAATTTTCTTCATAAAGCATCAAAGCAATGAAAAATTAGTCATAAGAAAAGTGATGGCCAAACAACCTAATTGGTGTGCTAGAAACCTCATCCAATGACAGAGGAAACCGGATGCAGAGATCCATGGCCAAGCCCCAGGTGGAGCTCCAGGAGTCCAATTGGCGAGAAAGAGGAGGGTTTGTATAAGCGAGAATTGTTGAGACCAAGGTTGGATAAAGCACAGGGACAAATAGCCAAATGAATGGAAACACACGAACTATGAACTAATAGCTGAGGAGCCCCCAACTGGATCAGGCCCTCTGGATAAGTGAGACAGTTGATTAGCTTGATCTGTTTGGGAGGCATCCAGGCAGTGGGATGTGCTGTCCTCAGTCCTCAGTGCATGTGCTGGCTGTTTGGAACCTGGGGCTTATACAGGGACACTTGGCTCAACCTGGGAGGAGGGGACTGGACCTGCCTGGACTGAATCTACCAAGTTGAACTCAATCCTCAGGGGAGTCTTTGCCATGGAGGAGATAGGAATGGGGGGTGGGCTGGGGTGAAGGTGGGGGGAGAACAAGGGAATCCGTGGCTGATATGTAAAATTGAATTAAATTATAAAATAAAATTAAAAAAAAGATTTAATGAAAAAAAAAGAAAATACTAAAGACCCATAGGAAGAATTTCAAGAGAAGGAAGAAAAAAGTGATAAAAAAAAGGAGAAAGGGGTGAGGAATAATGGATAACACCAAAAACCTTTGAAAAACCTGCATAGAAACCTCTTACTATAGAAATTTCCATGTGTGCGTATGTGTGTGTGTGTGTGTGCGCATGTATGTAATAGAGAGGGGGAAATGTTTCTCTAAGACATTATTGGCTGTCAAATGAAAAGTCCAGTGGCAGTAATGTCTTAGTTATTTTGGAGGTGTTGGTAGGAGGGTTGCATAAAACACACCCCTCCACAACATACAACATCATAGATCTTTGCAATTCTTCCTCTTTACCCTCTAGAACTTTGGTAATAAGAATCCATTGCTGGGCCAGCCATTGGTGCTTTAATCCCAGCACTCGGGAGGCAGAGGCAGGCAGATCTCTGTGAGTTTGAGGCCAGCCTGGGCTACCAAGTGAGCTCCAGGAAAGGCGCAAAGCTACACAGAGAAACCCTGTCTCAAAAAACAAACAAACAAACAAAAAAAAGAATCCATTGCTGAAGACACCAAAAACTTGAGTCACAGAATAAAAAGATGGTAAGCTAGTGTTGACATGGAAGCTGTATTTTTACTGGCTAGCTTGCATACTACTGTAAGGTGTTATAACAAATTACTAAGGGAGAAAGATAGTTGTTAGTTTTATCCAGATGTGAACCTTGGAGGTACAATAAGACCAGCCTGGTAAAACACAGCCCACTAATGCAATAGTGTGGCACAACCATTATGGGAATAACTAACCACATTCTTACTAGATACAAATCCTGTTCCACAAGATGGGTCCCATGACTGCCATTATTAACAGGGCCAAGAATCTGCAAGTAGGTAGGACATAGGCCATAGAGGAGAACCTACTAATATTATTCTGCTAAGTTGACGTTATTAAATGTTCTAAATTAAATTATTAAATGTCTTAAAAGCATATTATACAAATAGATTAATGCATCACTCAATCATAATCAACAATTCTTTTTTTTTATAGCAGATGGTGATTAACACAACTGGTCAACATGTACCAACTAAGAGGCTCCTGAGTTCCCAGGCCCAAAAGGAAATTCATGTTGCATGTCCCCCTCCTCAGGCTTAGGAATCATCTGGGAAGAGGAGAAAGGATTATAGGAACAAGAGGCAGTGAATGATTACATGGAGGGAGGAGAAGGCTGAGAGAGGAAACACAGAAAGAAACAGCTAAAACTAAGAGACAGAGACAGAGAGAAAATGAACTACAAATAAATGTAAACTTAATTAACATTATAAAATAGGTAGCTAGTTTTGTAAAAAAAAGAAGAGGGGTGTCCTCATACTTCCTTCAGAAAGCTTAGGCTATTGAAAAGTGGGGACTGGATGTTTTAGAAACATCACAGAATGTTTGTGAAGGAGTAAAGGTAAGAAGGCGGCTGACAGAAAGAGTAGGAGTGTCTTCATTCACTGTAGTTCAGAAGTACAGCCCCCAGTATCATGATAATGAATTATAAGTGTAAATAGACAAATAATAACAGATAAAATTAGTAATTCCCCACAAAGAGGAGAGATAAATTAGCTTGTTTATGGAAGAACTGTTATATGAAAACTTGGAGTTCATAGATCAGAGTGGAGATGGCACTGTGTGTACCTTATTCTGAAGAATTGGTAGTAATAATGGTTGCTTCTTTGCATAGCAGGACCTCAGAACTCACCTCAGGCCTGTGTCAGTGTGAGAGGGAGAGAAGTATGCCTGATAACTGCTACCATATGACAGTCCAAGTGGAAAAGTATTCTCAGCTATTGTAGACCATCTTAAAATAGTCAACATGCATGTAAAAATGAAGTGAAGACCAAAACATTTGGAATTTAAACCTGCTCTACCTTAAAAATGTGCACAGACCCTCTACAAATGGCTGAAGGTGAATAGTAGAAAGGAAGGAAAGGAAAAGGGAAGGAAGAGGAGAACAGAAGGGAGAAGGAAACAGGGAGAGCAAAGATGTGAGGAAATAGAAGGGAAAACACCTTTATTGTGTGCAGTGAGGATTCAAGAGATTATTAATGTGACTCCACAAGTAAAAATAGGATTAACTAAAAGCATAAATTAAATGGTAAACAATTTACCAAATACTACTGTTCCAAAACAAACTGACAATAAAAGTGCAATAAAGTGACTCCTAATTACATTGCTGTACTTATATATCAGTGCCTTGCTCAGTCATCATCAGAGAAGCTTCCTCTTGCAGCAGATGAGAACAGACAGCCACAGACAGACATTAAGCAGAGAGTGGAACATAAATAGGTTGTGGTCCTCTATTCCCTACCCCTCAGCATTCAAGAGAACCCTGCAGGAAGCGGGGCAGAAAGAGCATTAGAGCCAGAGGGGATGGAGGGACATCAAGAAAACAAGGTCCTCCAAATCAACATGAGCAAGGCTCATATGAACTCAAAGACTGAAGCAGCAAGTACAGGGCCCACAGAGGGTCTGCAGCAGGTTCTCTGTGTATATATTATAAATTCCAGTTTAGTGTGTTTATGGGACTCCTGAGTGTGTAAGTGAGTCTCTGTTTCTTGTGCCTTCTCTTTGGCTCTTTCCTTCTGTTGGTTTTGTCTAATTTCAATGGATTAATTTTTGAATCATCTTGTTATATTGAACTATTATCCCTTAGAAGCCTATTTGTTTTCTAATGAGAGACAGAACAGGAATAAATCCAGATGGGATGGGAGGTGGGAGGAACTGGAATTACTAGAGGAAGGAAAAAACACAATCAGAATATATTTTATGAGAAAATCATATTTTCAATATAATGAAAACAAAAGAGTAAATGAATATAAATGACAAAAAAATAGAAGGAAGTGGAAAGGTCAAAAGAGATAAATGTTCATCTTTCACAGTTGATCAGAAACAGATTCGTTAAGAATTGTCATGCTAAAATAATTGATGAATATATGTATTATTATGTGTTTTTGCAATAACAACCAGAAGAATTTAGAAACAGAATTATAAAAAGGTTCAAACTCTCAATGAAAATGAAATAAGGAGAGGGTGACAAGACCATTGCCTTTGTAAGTATTCATTTGATTAAAGCATATTCTGTAGTTTTCCATACATTCTTCATGTGCATGTATTGTTTTGATTAAAATAAAGACTTTAGCTTTTAAGAAGCATGTCTCCTGGCCTTCTGTACATTCTTCTACATTGTTTGTCTTTGGAGAATATCCATTGCCTCCTAACTTTGAAAGATAAAGATTTCATTGAAAGCTAAAGGCTGTTTAAAATATTTAGAGTTTTAACCTCTTTGATTAAGAGCACAAACCCAGCTTTTCAGGTTGATTTTCTTTCTTAAATGATCTTCATGCACCAAGTCGTTTTTGACCTCATGTGTTGCATAATATTCTTTGCATTGTCTCCCATACTCTTCTTCTGGCAAATGCAGGAGCAGCCAAGGTAATTAAAATAAACAGAAAGGGAGAAATAAACAAGAGCAGCAGCTGAGACTGAGGTGCCCCTGGGGGTTGGAAGATACTGATGCCAAGAATGGACTGGTTCAGAGCCAGCATTTGTGTCTGAAAGAGCAGGTTTGCATGCAAGCTCTAGGATGTCGGGAATCAGTCTAGAATAGATGAGTTTGTCTTATAACTGGTCATTTACTTCCTTGCTTTTTATTAGACTAAAATAGTATGTTTGGAATTAGAGGATGATGCTTAATATGTAAATTCATGTTTACTTAACAAACATTTGCTTAAAATCCTCATACCAGGCAAACTTCCAACTACTTGGATTATTTTAATGAACAAAATAGATAAAGATACTGCCTGTGTGATGAGATGGAAAGAACAGAGACTCTTCTTGGATCATTTGAATACTTAATCAAATCAAATTAAACAGCCAGGCAACAAGGTAGAATGCAGCATAAGAGAAACTAATGATGTTCCATCAATACAGCAAACCTTCAAGGGCCTGATTATCAGGAAGTACATAGTAAGATGGAAAATAAATGGTGATAGTTATTACCTTATGGATTTAAATTTACCTTCACTAAGTAAACTCAGCCTTGCCATACAATACCAAGTCATGTTCTTAGCTCTTTCTATAACAGCATGGATCTATATATCACTTCCCATAGCACTCAGTGGAGCACCATTATTGTCTTCACTTTGAAATAAGAAAACTGAGACTGAGATTAAAAATCATGATCATAAGCACCACCTCAGAAACTAAAGTCTGGAGGAAGGCAGTAAGCCCCCATGTGGGTGTGCTTTTAACCATCACAATATAAGAGGGAAAGAAACATGCCTTACACCTGGCTGTTGGGAAAATAAACATCACAATGCATATAACCCTGTAAAATGCTTACATCCTTGTGTCCAGAATTGCTAACACCTGGGGTAATTTATACATAAATTATTACATATATTTAAGTTTTTACACAATATTGAGTATATCAGGAAAAAGTAAAATACAAATAAAAACCACATATACTTTATAAGTAGTCAAATGTCCAAGAAGTGGTAAACTTTGGAGAATAAATTATAGAAGCATGTTCCATATAGCTGTGTGCTTGTTAAAATAAAGCAAGTTGATATTATTGTGCTTCTAAGCCATCATTAATACTGTTCAGTTCAGGAAAAAATAGCTAAATATGAAATACTCAATTTAATGTCAAAAGTTGTTATAGATTTGGAGGTAATTACCATGAATGCACAGCATAGAGATTTGTGTTTGCTCCACAAACATCTTTTTAAAATCCTTGTGCCAAGTGAACTTCCAAGCACTTGGATTATTTTAATGGACAAAACAGATAAAGATTCTGCCTGTGTAAGGAGGTAGAAAGAGCAAATCTCTTCTCAGAACATTTGAATATTGAGTCAAATTGTTGTAGTTCAAATTTTTGTCTTCATTAGATTTAATAAAGTACTTACAAGAAAAAACAATGAATGAAACTGATGTCCATAGTTAACACCAAACCTATAGAGATTAGAACGTTGGGTTATTGTTCTATTAGATGCATGGCAAATAAATTTGTCATGTTTTCTCTGTTCCTGATCATGAATTATGCCTACCAAATTTCATGTTGGTTGTTAAAAAGTTGGATACAGAATGAAAGAACACTAATAACTGTCTTACCTAACATTCAGCTAGTACTTATCACAGTATCCTAGAAGTCTCAGGTAAGTAGCAAACACATTAACACATAATTGATAAACCAAATAGAAGAAATATCAAATAATAAAGAATAATAATAATAAAGAAAATGATGAGAGATGATAATATGCAACAAAGCTAAAGAGACAGATTACAAAGAAGTATAATATAGAACTAATAGGGGAATGACTCTAAATAGACTAAAAATTAATAAAAGTATTTAATAAATTCAAAAACACAAGTTGTAAAACAACATTTTAAGATCTTTTGAGCAAAATTTTAAAGAGACTATCTGTAAAAAATTAGTAATGAGAATCAAGTCATCTGATGGTTTTACAAGTATGTTACTCAAATTTCTAGAGGGGTAATATTTACATTTATCCTTTAATAAGGTGATAGAAAAATCAGAGAAGAGTGATCAAATAATTTTAATATTATAATGATTTTAAAATTATTAATATAATTTTAATATTAAAATTAATAATATTTAATATTATTAAAATTTCCAAAGTCAATTGACATAACACACTCCAATAAATATCTTGAAACATGAATAAAATCTCATATAATAAAATCTATATTAAATTCAACTACATTTTTCTGTGTCTGTATACCATGATGACATGGCACATCACGACAGTTTAACATCAATGGTTTTAATTATGTGCTTAGTCTATTAATGAGTGAGGACAATTTCAACAGGTCTTAAATCATCATTTGATAAGCAGACTCATCACAATCGCAAGCAATACACTGAGAAAAGTTGAAAAATTGTCAACTTCTCTACCTGGGAAAAGATACATAAAAACAAATAATAAAATATTGCTGTAGAGAAAACAATATGTGTGTTTTTCCATTAAGCTTGGGAATAGTTGTGTCTCCAATATACCAGGGACCAGTTGTGTATTATAATATACCATTGGAGTCTTCCTCTATACAGGAAGATCATACTGAAAGATAAGTGATAGAAGTGATGTCTAAATTTGAGGAAAAGCAAAGCCTTATGCAAGTGAATACTAATGTCTACTTGGTCATCTCTTGCGAACATTCTAGTCAAGTTCACATATCCAATTTTTATGCAAATGGTATTTATATCTCTAGGTTTGACTATACTCCCCCTTTGTGGGAGCCCACAAAGATTCCAACTTGTGGTTTGACTCAAGGTCAGAGAGTCAGAGATTATGTTGCTCTCCAAGGCTGCATAGGGTACAAAAGCATGAATACCAGGTGTCTTATACTTCAAGGCCTAATCACAAGATGCTCTGTCATGGGGCATGGTTACCAGGTATTTTGATCTTAAAATGGGGAGGTCTTAATAGCTGAGGAGCCCCTCATGGTACTGGACTAGGCCCTCTGGATAGGTGAGACAGTTGTTTAGCTTGAACTGTTTAGGGGGCCCCCAGGCAGTGGGATCAAGACCTGTCCCTGGTGCATGAGCCAGCTTTTTGGAGCCTAGTGCCTATGGTGAGACACTTTGTGCAGCCTTGGTGCAGGGAGGAGGGGTTTGGTCCTGCCTCAACTGAATGTACCAAGGTCTGCTGACTCTCCAAGGGAGATCTTGCCTTGGAGGAGGTGGGAATGGGGGGTGGGCTGAGGGGACGACCTCCGCGGCAGGAGGATGGAGGAGAGGGGAATCTGTGATTGGTATGTAAAATGAATAGAAAATCTCTTAATAATAAAAAATGCATAAAAGAAAGGGGGAAGTCTTTTGCCTGTCTCTTTGCTAGTATATAAAAAGCCCATTAGAGTATATAAACTTGAGGCTGCGGGGTATTGACCCAGGGCCCTCCAAAGATATCCTGTGTTTTTCTTTGTCTACTTCTATATTTTCTATCTAGCATTTCTCAATTACTCACTCCTTGCTTCAAGGGACCGTTCAATAGGTCGGGGCTGGATCTCAACACTGGGCCCCAACACTCCTCGTATCTACATCAGTGTCCAGAAATAATGAGTGTTGCAAAGCCACCACTGTCAACTGAATCATCTTCCAGACTCCTATCAAAGTCAATGGTATGATTCTTGTGTTTCTCTGTCACTGAAGAGAAAATATTGAACTAATTTTTTTTTTTTTTTTTGGTTTTTCGAGACAGGGTTTCTCTGTGTAGCTTTGCACCTTTCCTGGAACTCACTTGGTAGCCCAGGCTGGCCTCGAACTCACAGAGATCTACCTGCCTCCGCCTCCCGAGTGCTGGGATTAAAGGCATGCACCACCACCGCCCGGCTGAACTAATTTTTAATGGTTGCCTTCCAACATTAAAACAAATGACATGGTATTTGTGCTCTCTCCTTTCCAGTCCCAATGACATTAATTATACTGCAATAACTAGAGATTAAGATATATTAAGATATTTCTGACATCATGGAAACAATAATTGTAAGATGTCAAAGAGAAAATGAAGTCCATCAAATTAAGTGGCAAATACTGTTTGGTTCAAAACTTGAGTTACTACAAAGAACAGTGGTATGAAGATAGATCTTTTATTTTAGTGACAGATTAGGGACTATAAATTTAACAGTGACCTTATTGGAGACCTGTATAGTATATCAATGATGCAGAGGTTTCTATTGTGTGTGACGTATTGTGGTAATACAGATAGTAAACATATATATGAGTGCAAAACAGTTGGTTTTAATTAAACTACATGCAATTAATACTCACACGTTAGTGAATGATGGGATAGACGATGAAATGACATCAAACTAAAGTAAAAATCTTATGGACATATTGAGAGAACCAACTGCACACAGTGAGTTTTTAAAATGTAATAATTAAATAAAAAAGGTAGACATGAAGTTGGAAGAGAGATATGATGATAAAGTGCTAAAGCAAGGGTTGGAAGAAGAGAGCACAGAGTAGACGTGGCTAAGACACATTTTATACATGTATGAAATTTTCAATATATATACATATTTTGTATATATGTATATATTTTGCATAATATATACACAAAAAAATGGCTTGGTAATTTTCATTTCTTACTGAAAAGGAAAAAACATGAGCAAAATCTAAAATGATTATACTTTCTATTCAAAGTTATAAGGTTCAAGTGGACTCCATTACACTAGATAGATATTTGGGGTATCCTTTAAAAATGACCATTCCCAGAAGTCCATATCTACATGTATTTGAATCTACTACTATGACAATGTTCCTCCTTGTCTTTTATTCTTTATTTTGATGGAAACTAACTCTTCTGGGATAGCTTCTCTTTGGAAATGTGTGGATTATATAGAAGATATTGTAACTTTAAATGAGCAGTTTTCTCACACCTGTTAGCATGAGGAAATCTATAAATATATATGATGGGAAGAAGGAAATCCTTAGAATCAATTGATAAAAACTTAAAGTAATACTGCCATTCAGACAAAAACAGTATTGGGGAGCCCCAAAAGTTAAAAGTATAATTATCATAGAACCAAGAAGTTCCACTGCTGGATATGTATCCGAAGGACCTGAAGTCAGGATTTGAAGATATCCACACTTCAGGGCACACTGCAACATTGTACACAGGTGCAGAGATATGGAACCAGCTCAAACGTCTATCAGTGAATAAATAGAAAAGAAGAGTTGCTACACACATGCAGTAGGATTATCTACAGCCTTGTGAAGAAGGATATCTTGTTATCTGCAGCAACATGTATATATCTGGAGGACATTGTGCTAATTGAAGTAAGTCATATATAGAAGTACTAGATGACACCACAAAGATATGAAATAGTCAAGCCAAAAAACTAAAATAGAAGGCTGGCTTGTGGGAGCTTAGTATGTCGAGTGGACAGGTTTAAGTCAAAGGGTGGGAAGTGTCAGGTATGCAAGACCAGTAACTCCTAGCAATCCACTGTGTACCCTGGTACTTACAGGTAAGCATGCTGTACTGTGTATTTAAAGGGTTGCTAGGATACAGATCTTATGTTAATTTTATTCTGAATACTTACATCACAAAATATTAATGACGAATAACATTTTACAAGAGAACAAAAGAAAATTTAGAGAAACGATGGATTTTTATGGTATAGACTGAACTAATGGGTCTGTGGGCTCAAACCCTTATCTCAAATCATCAGATGATAGATATTAAATATGTATAGAAGACTGGGGAGGAGTGTATAAATGTTTGCTTTGCAAGTGTAAAGATAGAGTTTAGATCCCCAGAATCCACTTGAAAACTGAGAAAGTGTGATAATAAACTTGCAATCCCAACACGCAGCTAGCAGGCACAGGGAATTCTCAAGCACATTGGCCTGCCAGACTAACCAAAACAGGAAGTACCAGGTTCAGCTGGAGAACTTGTCTGTAGCTAGAGTTTTCCTGCCTGGCCCACAGTCAGGACAAATCTCTGTCACCCGCCAGTCCCACAGCTGCTCAGACCCAACCAAGTAAACACAGAGACTTATACTGTTTAAACTGTTTGGCCTAATGGCTCAAGCTTCTAGCTATCTAGTTCTTACATCTTAAATTTATCCATTTCTATAAATCTATACCTTACCACATGGCTCGTGGCTTACCGGCGTCTTCACATGCTGCTTGTCATGGCGGCGGCTGGCAGTGTCTCCTCAGCCTTCCACTTCCCAGAATTCTCTCAATTCTCTTCTCTGTTAGTCCTGCCTATACTTCCTGCCTGGCCACTGACCAATCAGTGTTTTATTTATTGACCAATCAGAGCAATTTGACATACAGACCATCCCACAGCACTTGTCTCAATATACAAGGTGAGAAGTTACGGAAAAGGACACCCCGTATCAACCTCTGTCTTCACACATGTCTACTTATACATCTGTGAACACATGCACACAGACGATTGCACGCCACACATCCATATACGGGCAAAATGACTTTAAATTAATTCAGTTTCTTGTAGATTAAGCATACCTTAATGAGCAACAATTAAAACAAATACAGCCCTTTGAAATGCAACCCCAAGGAGGTTTCATTTGGAAGACAGCTATGAGTTTACTTTTCATACTCCCATTACAAGGTGGCATTCCTACTACACAAATTATTTAACAAATACATATGCAAAATGTGCACCCATTAATTCTGTAACATACTTCTGAGTCACTACACATGAGTTACTTGAAAGAAGAAACACAATTTTGACTAGAATGCATTTAAGATCTTATTGTCTTTGGTATAATTGATGTTTTTGAATTATACAAGTTAAAATGTTATTCTGAAGAGATAAATCAAGCTAGAGTACATAAAAATAATTTTAATTCATGAATATAACATATTTGCTAATGGTCTGTGTTTAATTTCTCATGGGCCTTATTATTATCACTTACAGGAGAAAGTGGAAATATCTTAGAATAATGATATTAGTGATGTCCACATTAATAAAGATCAGCAAGAATGATGCTCAACTATTCAGTACACTAGATGGAGACACAGAGGCTGCTGGTGTTATATTTTATGTTTTTTACACTAGTACAATTGATTGTAATATGATTGATGATTATAGGGTACCTTCTAGAAATATTTAGTCTTAGTTCTATAACTCAATCTATAGAATTTGAAATTCCAATACATACCTATTTTATCACCAAAATTTTATCAACATCCATTTTCCACTTATAAAACAGATTACTGATGCATGCATAATTTCATTTTCCCCTGTCTTTATCCAAAGCCAGTTTCACAAGGGAACAGCTCAACAGCTAGACTAGGAAACCATTTCATCATTGAGTAGAAACACCCTTCATTCAGTGGATGCTCAAGGTTTCTACGTTCCTGTGGAACCAGGAACAACACTAGGAGATTAGAGGAGTGTAGTAGGGCATACACATTTGGAATTAAGAGAGGCTCTGGTGCCCTCTGTTTTAGCATTCTGTGAAATAACACATAATAGTAATAATAATTTTAGATTTTATAATCCTTTTTTTAAAAACATGTAACAGTAGTGTTTATAACAGTATGCAGAGAGAAGAAATGGAGTCCACATGCAGCCTGGCATAGACAAGCATGTACTACACACGTTACCCTCCACACCGCTCCAAGGCCTCCCTGTCTTGCTCACTCCCTATTCTCTTCCTCTTTACCTATCTCTCCTCAGGACTACTATACTCACAGCATGTAGAGACACACAAACAATGAAGAGCCTTTTGTGAACTCTACACTATACATGTGACTTGATATTTGTCATCTCTTAGTTTGTACTCAAGGTTATGCCAAATGTGGAATATTTGGAAGCTGGTTTAGCAACAATGATAGCAAATGGCTTCTGTAAGCAGATCTTACAACTGATTGGCCTTGCACAAGCAGGAAGCACTCTGTCACTTCAGGTACTTCCACTTCCCAAACTCTGAATCTTTTATGCACCACCTCACACGTTTCTGAAATGAGAATGAGAAATTTGAGAGTACTGGCCTAGGTTTTCGTTTTGGTTATTTTTTTCTTTCATTTTTGTAGAGAAGGATAATCTAGGACATTTGGTATGTGTCTATGTGTGCTGGAGAGGTTACGGGGTCTATTTCCCTTTTAACTCTCAGAGACAGACAGATATTCCTGTTAAGGTGAACAAATAGGAACATGACAGAGGTACCGAGTAGGCTCTCTGTGGAGTATTTTTAGTTCTCAGCCAGTCACACCTTGAACCAAACAGCCTTCTGCCTAAATTGACCGATAGTTGCAGGGTATAGTTAACCTAGAAAAGCAAAGAGGAAGTGTGAGCTTCTTTACAGACTGTGAACACAGAGCCTGTGTGATTCAAAGGACAGGGGCAGAGACTGAGGAGCAGCCCAGGACAGGAAAGAGAAAAATTCATCACTCAGGAACAACTTGCCAAAACAACAGATATGAGGTTTCTGCGGTAGTCTAGTTCATAGAGACAGTCGGATGAGAACCACCTGGCGAGGAATACAGGCCAGGTGCTCAATCCCTGCAGAGTTTCAGTTTGGAAGATGAAGCATTCAGGAGATGATGGCAGTGACAGCCACACAGTGTCACTTGCTGCCACTGAACTATGCATTTGAAAATGTTAGCACTGGGCTGGGGATGCAGCTCAGTTGTAGAGTGCTTCTCTATCATGCTTGAGGTCCCCGGTTCACAACCCAGCTTCATAATTAAGCACAGTGGCACACACTGCAATCCCAGCTCTGGAAAAGCAGACACAAGAGTATCAGAAGTTCAAAAGTCATTGTGGGCTACATAGCAAGTTAAAAAACAGCCTGGGTTACACAAAACCTCATTTCAAAGGGTAAATAAACAGAACTGAGGAAATAGCTCAGTTGGTACAGTGCTTGCCTCACATGCACAAGGGACTGGGTTCAAGCCTCAGAACCCATGTTAAAGGGGAATGGGGCAGAGTCACTGGAGAGATAGCTCAGTGGTTACTGCTCTGTTGCAGAGGACCAGATTTTGGTTCCCAGCATCAATATTGGGTGGCTTACAACCACTGTAACTGCAGCTCTAGGAGGATTCAATGCCTTAGCCCCCGAGGACAAGTACACACACACACACACACACACACACTTGTGTAGATTTAATGTATTGTAAATTACTCACAAGGCTTCACATATTCCAGACCATGGTCTAAAAGCATTAATAAAAAATCAGTCATCAATAATGTGTCCATGTTGCATTAAGTACAAAAATCAAAGCACTTCCCCTTGGGGTCATCTGACCAAGAGCCAGCACAGATTTGGATTCTCTGCTTTGCTCTCCCTGTGTTTTCAGTCAGCCCCGTCTTTCTGGTATATGAGTCTGAATCGGTACAAGCCTGAAGGCTTCTTGAAAATCTCTCTGTCGCTGTCTTTCTGTGTCTGTCCCTAACAAAAAGAGTTTGCTCTCTTTTATCTCTTTTATCACCTGGGGAAGGAATGAGGGACGATTTACAGGAGTCTTTAATAGAGTTTCACAAGTGATAAAGTCATTGACTCCAACTGACCCTAAATGATCCAGACAACAAACAGTATTTCAAACATCACTGCAAACAGACTTATCAAATTATATCAATGTTGTATCCAATATCTTTAGCATATATTTGCTTTATAACACTGTTTTTATCTATATTTGCTGTTTAAATCAAATAATTAACATTACTCATATAAACAAACATGCATTTCTCTTGGGTCAGGTCATAGAAGAGTAGATAATTTAAGATTACAACAATATCAGCTTAGGTTGTATAACATGAGAAATCCAAGGTAAATAAGGTTGGCTATTGCATTATTCTTTCAAAGGCAGGTTAAACAAATAGGCTGAGCATACAGTAGGATAACACTCTTGAGATTTAAGTGGCGTCAAGGTGTATTATTAACCTTGCTGTGAGGTCCAGCGAATATTCCAGTCTCTTAGAATGTAAGAAATATTCTTATAATCAATTTCTACAAGAGACACTTAGGAGGGGCTCAGGCAGGGACAGAGACTCTGTAGAGTAGAGCTGCACTGTGCTGCCTAAAAGGAGGAAACGGGACAAATGTCTACAGTGAAATGTCCAGAGCAGAAAGAGATTTATTTACAAATGTGAAGCTATTAAATATATATGGAATGACTGAGAAATTGAATTATAAGCCCATTATTGACCTCATTTGTGTGTATATCTACATGTGTTTGTGGGTTTACATATGTGTGTGAATGTACAGGCACTGCCCCTATCTTGTTTTTTGAGACATAGTTTTCTCCCACTGGCCTGGAACACCATGATGAGGCTAGATTGGCTGGACAGACCGCCCGGGGATGCTCCTCCTTGGCATTGTGATTACAAGCATGTTTCACTAGGACTTTTTTTTTTTTTTGTAGCTCGGGGGGCGGGGGGCAGATTAAATTCAGGTAATCATGATTGAAAAGAAAACACTTATATCTTTGGTTGTGAGCCTAGCCTTAATGGACAAGCCATCTCTTGTCTCCAAACCAAGCACAACCGCCCATCTCCAGTGTCAATGAAATGATTCCTAATGATGTTCTGCTGTACTCATAGATCACTTCCTAGCCCAATCATCAGAGAGGCTTTCTTTAGAAGCTGAGGGGAGCAGAAACAGAGACCCACAGCCAAGCACTAGACAGACCCAGGGGAACCACGTAGAAGATGGGGAAGGATTATAGGAGCTAGATGGGTTGACGAGACCAAGAGAACATGGCCCACAGAATCAACTCGGCAGGATTCATAGGGGCTCAGAGAGACTGAAACAACAAACACTGACTCTGTATGGGTCTGACTAGGTGCTCTGCATGTACCCTACGGTGTGTAGCCTGGCATTCTTGTGGGACTCCTAACAGTGGAACTGGGGGGGGTGTCTCTGACTCTTTTGCCTGCTCTTGGCACCCTTCCCTCATACTGGGTTGTCTCATCCAGCCTTAATGTGAGGGTATGTGCCTAATCTTATTACGTCTTGTTATGCCTTGATTGGTTGATATCCCTTGGAGGCATGCTCTTTCTGAAGGACAATAGAGAAGCAGTGAACCTGAGAGAGAGGGAAAGGGGGTGCTGGGAGGAGTAGAGGTAGTGGAAACTGAGTTTGGGATGTATTGTATGAGAAAAGAATAAATAAACAAAAAAGATGAAAAAGAAATAGAAAGAAACAGTTTACTACCCGAGCTTTCCTTTTGCAACCCTGGATGGTATTTTTGAGTACGTAACTACTACTAGCCAAAATTTTATTACCTGTACAATATTATAACATATTGTTTCACTCCTCACGCCAAGGCCCATTTACTACACTGAGTCATCTCCTGTGGCTAAAATGCTTGTGGAATTACTGTGCCTGGAGCACACATTAAGTGGGGTACAAGTCATCAAACTGTATCTGCAGAGGCGTGTCACTGGATACACCTTAGTTTGCTATATTGATTATGCAAACAAATCGAGTTCTTTCTTTCTCCAAAATAACCAGTTAGATTAATTATTATTAATTGTATCACATTTCATATTCATAGACAACATGCTAATCCTAAACTAGCTTCATTTCATAACTCATTGTTTACATGTATATCCAGCCATACACTCAACAACCAACTGATGTGAAGTCAGCATTGATATTTACACTCCTAACACACAGACAGCAGTTAGGGGGAAGTCAGGTATTTGGCACCACCACTCTATAGAGGAAATAGGAACTGGGCACATGGAACTCTACTTCTTAAAAATGAATTTATTTATTCTTTGGCAGCTTCCTACACGTATATAATATAACTTGATCACACTCACTCCAAGCTCGCTCCTTCCACTCACCCTGGGTGAATCACCCCCTAAAACTATCTTCTCCTCCCATCTTAATTTTTTATATCACACTGACTCCAGTGCATGCCACCAGCATGTGCTTAGGGAATGTTCCAGTGGCCACACCCTCAAATAAAAATGGCTCTCCCTTCAGTAGTACCCTCAAATGCAAATAGCTCCTCAGCTAGGAATAGAGCCTCATGAACGCTTCCCCCATCAATGCTGAAATTATTGATGGATTAATTGTGTGCAGGTCTTGTGGAATGCATCATAGCTGCTGTGAGCTCGCTAGTGCAATGATGATGTAAAGTGCAGACTCTCCTGCCCATCCTCAGCTCTTACATTCTGCCCATACCCTCTTCCACAATGTTCCCTCAGTTTTGTGGGGGTTGATATATCTGATCCTTAGGACTGACAACTAACAATCAATAATCCTCAGCACTTGACCAGTTATGAGTCTGCTTCGACTGCTGCATATACACAAAAGAAGCTTCTCTGACCAAGGCTGAGAGTAGAACTGATCTAGAGGCACACAATTCATGAAAAATTGATAATTACGCTACATGGATCGATGATGCAAAAGTACATCGTTATATACTTTTGTCCAACATTAGATCTTTCTTTCCAGCCTGTGTTTCTATCACTCATAACCATCTCTCAATTTTCATTGAGTCCCTCCTGAGAAACCTTCACACAAAGGCCTATTGATCAGAGAACATCTAAATTTGGCTTCCTAAAATAATCACAATGTGAGCATGGATGTTATTTATTAATAAGGAACATGAAAAAAAGTAAAAAGTTGTATTTCCTTTGTGTTTGTACATATGCATGTGTGTGTATGTGTATGTGCATGTGTGTATGTGTGCTTATGCATTTGTTCATACGTGTTTGTGTCTGTACATACATATATATGTGTGCATGTATGTGCTTCTTTCTTTGTTGACTGTCACTGCTAGTGATAATCTATTGAGTTAATAATAAACTCAAAACCTGATTTTCTATACACAAAATCTGTACATAGAACTAACATTGATTTTATGCAAAACTGGGTCATTTATATCTCCAGAAGTTTGTGTATGCAATTGTTCTCCAACGAAAATGCCCTTTCCTTAATCCATTTCATGTTTCTATGTTTATACTGTTATTCAAACACATCACTAAGTGACATTTACCGAGAATTTTACTGCCTCTTTGTTCACTGCTGCCGATGCTCTTGCTGGTGTACTTGCACCAGTTGTGACTTGGAATTCTGAGAACCAGTAAATATTCATGTCATTAATGAGTGAAAGAGCACAAGGTGCTTGGTGCGAGGGTGTCTATATTCCTCCATATTTTTCAATGACAGGAGTAATTCTTCTGTGTTGTTACTTCTCAAACATTGTCATGAATCCGCAAAGCCACATGGCTTTACTTAGAACCAAATGGTAAAACTGCCCCTTCTCCTCCTAGCAGATGCCTGTAAGTCGCTACAGTCCTAGTGCTGCAGTCCAGATCGCTACAGGAGCAAATATGTTAAGTTTAAAAGCCTTGAAAAATATTTCAATTTGTAGTACCAGCTGCGGTGGGATGTCCTTCTGTATACTGTGAATGTGTTTCTCTCATTGGTTGATAATAAAGTTATTTTGACCTATAGCCAGGCAGAATAAGGCTGAGTAAGAAAGGCAAATGTAGATAGAAGGAGAAGAGTGGAGTCAGGAATCAACAGCCAGACACAGAGGAAGCAAAAATGAGAATGTCATACTGAGAAAAGGTACCAAACCACTTGGCTAAACATAGATAAGAATTACGGGTTAATTTAAGTGTAAGAGTTTGTCAAGTAATAAGCCTGAGCTACTGGCCCATCATTTACAATAACATAAGCCTCAGAGTGATTATTTGAAAGTGACTGTGGGCCAGGGCAGGACAGAAAAACTTCCAGTTACATGTGGAGTTTCAATATGGGGCCAGAATTTCCGTGTAAACCTGACAAAAGCTTAAAAAGGGATTCTAGACACACAAGAACAGAGTCAAGCACTGCTTCTTGGTAGCTGCATTTACTCCTGTGGGCTCTGTTTTCTGGTGGTGAGCAGAGGCACAGCTCCTTTAAAGAGATGGTTTTCTGGCTTGCTGTTAGAGGCAAAAACTGGCAGCTCTTTTGAGAGGCTAAGCTACCCGACAATTGGATGGTGTTTGTGAGCAGTGGGCAACATCATACTGCTCAATGGCAGCATGGACCCAGAAGCTCCCCAGAGTTTGGGCAATACATGTGGTTCCTGTCAGTATCTCACCATGAAGCTAGACTCTCAGGAAGCCAAGGAATGAGATGGAGTTGGCCACTTTCGTCCTAGCCACCCACTTAGCAGTTTAAAGACACATATGGTCAGAAAGTGATAGAGATGTGCAGTAAAAACAGATTCAGACCAAAAGGCCTCTAAATAGGTCACAGTATGTTTTAAAAATGTGCATAGGCTTGAGAGAGAGAGGGGAAAAGGTAAGTTAAATAGTAGTAAAGTCTTTTAAAAAACGAATAGAGTAACAAAAATTATAATAGCCACATAAAGATGAGAAATACACAGAGAGTCTGGATTTCATATTTTATTATGTCCTCTTTGGATATTTTGACAGTTAATGAACAATGATAACCAATAGACATTTAACTGTAAAAGCTGCTAGACTAAACCAACCTATATATTAAAAAAAAATCTTGACTCCAAAATTTAAGTAAAAAGGTATGTCACTTTGGAAGAAAGGTTCTGTTTTTGTTTCCACAGTAAATGAGAGACTATAGATTCATTCTGGAGTAAGAAAAATCAGGTTTGATTGAGGAAGACCCCCTGAAATTCTAACGACAGACATGAGAAAATACACCTATGTAATTACAAAACACATTACATGTATTTTACCTGCCCAACATAAAACAAAAATTTATCTTTTACTGGCCAGTGTACAATGCACAGTTTATATTTGTACTGATGCAGATATGTATTTAAAAGTTTATACATTTTCAGAACAAGAGGACTAGACACCAATAAAAAATGGCCCAGATGATCGAACAACTTTGATCTAAAACAACTTCAGGGCTAGTAACTGAGATGATCCAGCCTCACATAACACTTAACAATTGTTCTGATTTTCTCAGGGTCGCTCAAGGATTACCAGTGCTCCCAGTCAGTAGGAAGTCATCTAGAGAACTGTGCTCCCATTCTCAAAAAATAGATTATAGCTGTTTGTCTTTGTTTTGGGGTTTGGTTATAAATTATTATTAGCCATAGTCAATCTCTTTCTAAAGTAGAAAGGGGGATATAATACAAAAATAATGAGGAGAAGGGTAGATGGCTAAATCTACTTTAATCCAAAAAACAACCGTTAATCTCAAAAAAAAAATTTTGCATTCGTATGGATTTTAGTTTATCGATACAAATTTAAAGTTAAATTTGTTGTATTGTCTGTATATTTCCACTCTTGTTTAAGATATTATGTTTATGCAGCTCATTTAAAAATGTAATATATAATGAAAAAATATAGATTAATAGTTAGTCATCTATAATAGTCAAACTTATAGCCATATTAGTTAGGTTTTCTAGGTATACAAAGATATATTTCAATTAGACAGGGTAATTGTCAAACACTTTAAAGAACTACAGAATATGGCTTTTGAAATGTTTTAAGAACTTAGACTTTTCTCAACAATGAGACACATATGCTCCTGGCAGCGTCAGTTACTTCAAAGAGGATGATGGGCATCTAAGAAACTCCTTATGGAGTTTGCTTTCAATGTGGCAAGGCTAGCCATTTGGGCAAGAAACTGCTTTTGCCTGTACTGTTGTATAAACTGTACAAGCAGGACCCATAGGAAAGTGACTGCTGAACTTTGCCAACACAAGGAAGGATGGAACTTCATGGTTCCTGCTTCACCAAAAAACAAACAAACAAACAAAAAACACACTGCCAGACATTCTGCAGGACAGAGAGAAAAGCAACTGATGAACTTTGCCAATACAAGGCAGGACAGTCCTTCAAATATCCTGCTTCACTCAAAAGTCTGCTAGATACTCTAGGCTTGTAGGCTGAAGATGGATACCTCAATGTTACAGAAGAACTTTGGGTGATTGTCCAGGAAGCCAGATGTCTGTCATGTCTAGTATTTTGGAAGTTGCTTGAAAAGCACTTCCTGTTTACTCAGGTAATATTATATCTTTCTGGAGTTTTTGATGGAATTGAAGACTAGATAGTTATAATTATAGTTTTTGTTAGTTATGATAAAAGGTAAATTAGGTATGAAACTTTAGACTTATAAAGATATGATAGATGATAGAACATTTTCTTTAATTTTGTTAAATACAAATAGACTGGATATTGTAACTGATTCTTACTTGATAACTGTTTTTTTATATAATTTTACTATGTTAAAGTTAAAACCTTTGATGAGACAGAAAGGGGGAAATACTTTGGGATGTCCTTCTGTATGTTATGAATATGTGTTTCCCTCATTGGTTGATAATAAAGTTGTCTTGACCTATAGCCAAGCAGAATAAAGCTGGGCAGGAAAGCCAAATGGAGATACAATGAGAAGAAGGTCGGAGTTGGGACAGATGCCAGCCAGCTGCCAAGGATGTAAGACATGCAGAAAATGAGGCAACAAGCCAAAAACCACACATAGCAAAGCATATATAAGAAATATGGGTTAATTTAAATGCAAGAGCTAGCTAGTAATAAAATTGAGCCATCAGCCAAACATTTATAATTAACATAAGCTTTTGTGTGATTATTTAGGACCAGGAGGTTGGGACAGGGAAACTCCACCTCCATTTACAGACAGCAAATGTTGACAGATTGAAGGTTGATAACCACCAGTTAACATACCACTTCAAATCTGTACCTACTTAATGACCACATTGAAATAAAGAGTTAGGTTATATTGAATTATCATACACAAAGATGTTACATTTGTACAGACATGCATGTGCACTGAGTCTGGGAAGAGGTCATCTGATGCTCTGCTCTATCATTTCCAATCTTATTCCTATGAGACAAGGTCTCCCAATAAGCTGGGATCTAGGCTGGTGGTCAGCAAGCCCATGATCCTCCATCCCTCCAAAGGCCACCAGTCCAGCCCCAAAGGGTATAAAGGGTATAGCTTTTTACATGGGTCCTGGGAATTCGAACTCAGGTCACATGCTTGAACAGAAAGTGCTTTTCCCTACTGAACCATCTATCCAACCCTAGTAGTGCTCATGTTTTAACATTCCTTAAACATTTTATGTAATATTTTCCAATGCAGAAATATGACTTCTGAAACTTCTAGAGATAGCAAGTAGGGTTTCTACATAGTAACTATTTCAGAAGACCTTGAACTTATGTTGAAATGGAAGCCACCTCTGGTTTGTCTTTAAATGACTAACAAATAGTACTTTCCTCTTGACTTCACAAAATCTGATTTAAGTGGTAAGAACACCTGAGGAAAACCATTGATAGGAAAGACCCATTTTCATTTGCCTGTCCTACAAACCTCTCAAATTTAACACAGAAATTATGCTGTATCTCCATAGCACAGTAACAACACTTTTGAAAACAATCCAAATCATACTTGAAACAGTTTCTGAATCTACATTTTGTTGCAAGAATACCAAGGCCTAGTAACTTCTAAAATGATTTTGCTAGGACAGATTTGATGAAGATTCTGAATGCTGTCATAACCAGAAATGAATTTTCTAACTCCTAATGTGGACTAATGTAAAATAAACCAAGAGACGAATTAACTGTGCAAAATTTGCCTAAGTCTGTCTCACAGGTGACCACAGATATGAACATTTCAAGGCTGATTAAACAGCTTTTGAGTGAGATACCAAGTGTAGGAAGAGACTCCTCAGGGAGTAATGCTTTATTTGTGCTTCATCATATCTGCTTAAACACGGTTCCTGGAGGAAATGTATAAGTTAAGATTTAAGAAGCTTAAACATGAAATTTTGAATAAATTATAGGTATGATCATGATTATTGAATATCCTGGATAATAAACTATTACATTCTACCAAAGTTTTTGTTTATACTCGTTTTCTTTACTACTCAGCCTTCTGTCACAGCTTTGGCTCTGTCAAGACACTGCCCCAATTCTAATTTGAATTACATTTGTAGGCTTTTGTTTCCCACTGCACAATAGGTATCATTTTCATATATCATTCCATCGAAAACTTCCTCTCCCCATCACTCATATGTCATTCAAACTCATTCATTTAAATTATGATGCTAAACTTGTAATCAGTGACTGAACTACTAGGTGGCCAATTCATGAAGGGTTAATAACTTCCATCCTTTAGTACCAAACACAGATAGGTCATAGCCAGCAGAAAGGATTCTTGATGACCTTCTGGAAACTGATCAAGGCTTTGAAAAAAGAGCAGTAAACTCATGCTTGCAAGGTCCCAGGATACAGACACACTACAATGGTACCTGGAAGCAAATGCTGACTTGGTGACAAAGAATGCCTTCATTCCTTGGGGGGATGAACACAGATGAGTGAGGATGAGGGACAGTGAGGCATCATCTTAGTGCGGATGCATTGACCTTGAACAAAGGGGCATTTTTACTCATTGTCTCACTTTTTAGCTTTTAACACTGCTCACCACAATCAACACAAACTCCATAACTAACACCTCTGATAACTTAGCCCCTCTGTTTGAAGTATCTAAAAGTCAATAATATAGGGCTGTTGAGATTACTCAGTAGGTAAAAATACATACTTCCAAGTTTGATGAGCTATGCTCCATTCCTGAGACCCATGTAGTCCCAGGAAAGAAGAAAACTGACTCCCACAGGCTGTAATCTTATGTCCACATGTGTTCTATAATGCATGTGTACCCATACACATACATAAACTATATGCACAGTAAATAAATAAATAAATGAATAAATATGCACAAAGGGCACATAATGTATAATAGAACCTATAAATGATTATCTACCCTCTACAATATGGTTTTTTTTCTACCTTCTCCACTTATATGTTTATATACACAGTGTGGTGGTTTGAAAGAAAATGACCTCCAAAGGGAGTGGTACTATTAGGAGGTGTGACTCTGTTGGAGTAGGTGTGGCCTTGTTAGCGGAAGTGTGTCACTGTGGAGTGGACTTTGAGGTTCCTTATGCTTAACCTATGCCTAGTGTGAACACAGACTGCTTCCTGCTGTCTGAAGATCAAGATCTGGAACTTTTAGCTCCTTCTCCAGCACCATGCTTGCCTGCACACTGCCATGTTTCCCTCCATGATCATAACAGACTAAACCTCTGTACAGTGAGCTAGCCCCAATTAAATGTTTTCCATTATAAGAATTGCCTTTGTCATGGTGTCTCTTCACAGCTAGAAACCATAACTAAGACACAAAGTAGATATATTACTAATGGCCTAGTAACTCCCAGTCTCCACTCTGATAAAACATTTTGGCTGAAGTTTTACTTTCCCTCATGATAAATTCTGTACAACTGATGGTGTCTGGCCTGATAGTGATCTAAATAAAACAAATAACTAACTCATCTTTGATCACATAACAGCCTCATCATGTCTTTACCTAACTTCTAAGAAGATGTGACAATACTCTCTTCAGATATTTATGAGTAAATTGATTGACTATTTTATGACTTTTAAAAAAGTTTCCTTAATTGTAGCCATATATTTAAACACAAGTACTGTGGATTTTATTCCATTTCAAAATGTTGGTAAGCCTTCTGCGTAAATTACCATATGAAAGAGGTTTATTACATATGTTCACAATGTATTCATTGATACTTATCTTGATTAGTACTCAGATAGTAAAGTTATACCAAATCAAACAAGCTAATGTGGACTTTCAGACAGATAGAGCATTTCTCTGTGTTTTGATAATATAATTATAATCCTTTTAGGTTTTTCATATGGTAACCTCTAAGAAAATAATTTAAATTAAAAAAAGATAGGTTACACCAGCATGTGCTAAACTAAGCTTTTATTTAAAAGTCTACATTTGGGAACTTATGTATAAGACAGTGTATAAGTATGTGGACATCCATGGGTACATATCTATCTTTTTTTTTTTTTTTTGATTTTTCGAGACAGGGTTTCTCTGTGTAGCTTTGCGCCTTTCCTGGAACTCACTTGGTAGACCAGGCTGGCCTCGAACTCACAGAGATCCGCCTGCCTCTGCCTCCCGAGTGCTGGGATTAAAGGCATGCACCACCACCGCCCGGCTCCATATCTATCTTTATACCTATATTTTTTGCTAATCTTTAAAAAATAAAGTAAAACTAAATATAACTATCCTAGAATTGCTTGGTAATCTCAAATTATTGAAAGGAGCATGAAGCTATCCCTTCAAACACTGAAAGCCAGAGACATTGTGCCGACAAGTTAACTTTCTATTGTGCTGGGAGATGCAGAAGTCCCTGTAAAAATAAGGCAGCCTCATCCTATTAATGAGTACACCACCCTGATCAGGGCTGACATAGGGGTGTCCACTCTCATTTACTGCTCCATCTTCATGGCTTGAAGTAGGCTTGTAAAGGGAATGAATTCCCTCTTGTGGGTTAATCTCCAATTGGTAATTTTGGTCAGAGTTGTGCAGCATGCTTTCAGAAGCAGGCGGGGGTGTGTGGGAGGAGATCGAGTTGTTATACTGTCTGAACTTCTGGTCATTCTGGGAAGCCACAAAGAACCTTTTGCTGCTTTTAAATTATATCTAAGAAAAAAATACTCTCCATGATGCACACACATAGGAGCATCTCCATACGTACACATGATCACACGCATGCTAATACCCCTCCCCAACATACAACATAATAAAACCACAAGGAAACCGTGAAAGTCACCAATTAGTTTTCTGCCTTGATTATAATGATATAACCTGAGTATATAAATATGTCCAAACTCAAATACTGTATGCATTACTTTTAGTTTTCTAAGACATGAGTTAAACATTAGAAAAGCTTGAGGAAAACCCTTGGTCTTACATAAAACGGAACACTAGGAATGGAAAAACTTAATGTAAAATTATTTCTTCTGATTTGAATTGCTTTAAAATTGATAACTGTAGTAAGAGCAGCAACAACGCTTTCTGTGTTTATATACAAGTGAAACAGACGCCAAGCATGAAGGATGGCGTGATGGGCTGTGCAGTGGTCAGCTATGTGCTCTAAGCCTTTATTTGTTTTCCATGTCTGCATAGCAAAACAAACACACACTTAGATGCTTTAAACAACATGCACTTACTTGTACTTTTTCAGTTCTCGAAACAGCAGTTCATGCCGGACACAGTTGGTCTCTCTTGTCTGAAACATCAAGGTGTCTATTCAGGTGGACCAGCTGGAACCTGAGGTTCTCTTCTAGGCTGAAACATTAAAGCTGTTGGTAGAATCCAGCAATCTTTTTTGGCTTTAACAGCCCAGATCTAGATAGACAAATGTCACATGTTTGCTCCCATCTATGATTCCTAACTTCAAATCTTCAGATGTTAGGACATAACCTGGAATGACCACAGAATCCAGAAAAGGAAAACCATGGACCTTTAGGAGGAGAGCAATAGAGAGAGGAATAGCAGAGTAAAAGTAATTTGAGGGGGAAATGAGAAAACCAGGGAGGGGCAGTTAATTTGAAGAATAGATATGAACATATAAGAGATTAAGGAGAAAGAAAAAAAAGTAAGGATGTCCTAAAAAAAATCACAAGAAATCATACCTGTTTATCTAAAACTACACATGTAATGTCTACGTATGTATGAGATGGGAGAGTGTATTTAAAGGAAAATTTTCTACCTAGTTGGCAATGCTGCTCCCAAGAGACATAGACAAAACAACAAAACCCCAAAATCCACATCAGGCCTGAGAACCACCCTTATGAGTTGTTGGTCAGAAGAATTCATGAAATTCCCAAAAAATTACAGATACTCCCAAAGCTGAATTTAAGTCCTCACAGCTGAAAAATTATTTTCTAAGTGTATTAGTCAGGGTTCTCTAAAATAACAAAACTTATAGAATGAATCTCTCTATAAATATAGAAAGGGGATTTATTAGAATAGCATAAAGGCTGTGGTCCAGATAATCCAACAATAGATACCTGTGAATAGGAGGTCCAGGAATCCAGTAGTTACTCAGTCCATGAGGTTGGATGTCTGAGCTGGTTGTCAGGATTCACTGGAATCCTGAAGAAGTAAGCATTAATGCCTGTGACTTGCTAGCAAGGTGAGAGCAAGCAGGCAATGTGTGTTTACACATCTCAAAGATTTGGGTTAGAAGAAGGTCTTCCCACTTCAAATGAAGCAGAAATCCCTCAAAGATGGACCTTCCAATTTTAGATATTACTTAATTCCAGAAGTAGTCAAGTTGACAACCGAGAATAGTCATCACACAAAGCAATAATATGAATTCTAAATATAAGGACAAACAATTGTAGGATTCTTCTGCGCACAGAGAAAGGGCATTTATCATGGTGTGCTAAGCTTTCCCAGTGGAAACTACGGCAGTGAGAGACCGGCAGTAATTTCCATGGCCTCTGTCTGAGAATATTGCTATTCTCAGGGCTTTCCACCAGAACACACATGATTAACTGAATGCATTCATATGGGAGAAAATAGATTTAAAAAAAATCCATTTTTCTGTGTCAAAACCAGGAAAGGCATGCTGTGGTGATATTGTGTTCCCCCAAAATATTGTGCACCCTAATAAACTTATCTGGGGTCAGAGAACAGAACAGCCACTAGATACAGAGGCCAGAAAATGGTGACACACACATACACCTTTAATCCTAGCATTCCTAAGGAAGAGATCCATCCCGATCTGAGTTCAAAGCCACACTGGAAACAGCCAGGCATGTTGACTCATGCTTTTAATCCCAGAAAGTGATGGCAGATAGATATATAAGGCGTGAGGACCAGAAACTAGAAGCTTTTGGCTGGTTAAGCTTTTAGGCTTTTGAGCAGCACAGTTCAGCTGAGAAAACAGGATCAGCTGAGGAATTGGCAAGATGAGGTAGCTGTGGCTTGTTCTGCTTCTCTGATCTTCCAGCATTCACCCTAATACCCAGCTCCAGGTTTGATTCTACTAATAAGACCTTTTAAGATTGGTGCTACATCATGCATCTAAGTGTGAGGACAAATTTGATTCTTTCTTCTTGGGGTCTTGTAGTTGCATGAATTCCTCTACATCACTTGCAAAATTGTTTCATTAAATGTCCCCTTGAAGATAATTTATGTAGTTTTATAAAATGATTATTCCCAAGTTTGTAATGGCAAATTTTTATCACTGGAATGTGTGTATTAATAAAAATAAAATGATAGTATAGTTTTAAAAATCCCTATCTTTAGTCTTCCCTGTCTAACAACTGGGTATTGTCCCCGCTTTTTAATACTACCCTCATCTCTTGTCACATACATAGTCTTCCCTCATGTACTTTATAATCAACAACAGATAATAATCTTTACAAGAAATCTATCATGCATGTTTAATTTCTCTGAATAATTAAAAATTCAGTGCTTTGAGAAAATTTTACTGACTGTTAGAACCATGAGAATTTAATCCCTTTCTTATGGCCAATTAAGTTAAATCATTAACAATAATTATATGTGCAACGACCCTTTGCAGGAGGCAGTCAGACCGATTCAGCTGAAAAACTTGTAGATGTATATATACCACAGAAGAGATTAGTGTGGGCAACAAGTATTCTGTCATGGAAATCTGTAAAGTGTTATATAACTTCATAATACAATGATCACTGAAATATATGTATGGTAAAATCTACAGAGTTAAATAAAAACATTTAAAAGTATGCAAATAAGAAAAAAGTATATTAATAATTGAAAATATCCAGTTAACATAATTAAAAGAGCAAAAGCACAAAGAACAGAAGACAGATTGACAAAGGGAAAAAAGTAGAAGGATTTTAGTCCAGCAATATATCATATACCAAAACCTTACAAGACAACATCTCTATAAAGACATTGTCTTAATTAGAGTTTCTATTACTGTGAAGAGACACCATGACCATGGCAACTCATATTATGAAGGAAAACATTTAATTGGGTGGCAGCTCACAGTATCAGAGGTTTAGTCCATTATCACCATGGCAGTATACATGGCAGCATGCAGGCAGACATATTGCTGGAGAAGGAGCTGAGAGTCCTACATCTTGACCCAGAGGCAACAGGATGTGATCTGTCTCACTGGTTATGGCTTGAGCATATATAAGACCTTGTCCCCCCCACACACACACGGTAACAAACACACTTCCTCCAACAAGGCCATAACTACCCCAACAAAGCCACACCTCTCAATAGTGACATTCCCTATGAGCTTGTGGGAGCAAATTACATCCAAACTACCACATTCTACTCCCTGGCACCCATAAACTTATAACAATACCATAATGCAAAATGCATTTAGTCCAATTTCAAAACTCCCCATAGTCTATCACAGTCTCAACAATGTTTTGAAGTCCAAACTATTTTCTGAGATTCATGCAATCTCTTAACTGCAATCCCCTATAAGTCAAAATCAGAAAGCAGATCACATACTTCCAACATATAATGACACAGGATATACATTACCATTACAAAACATAGGGAAGGGAACATAATGAGGAAATACTTAACCAAACAAAGTTAAACTCCAAACTTTGCATCTCCATGTCTGATATCAAAGCACTCTTCCTTCAGATCTCCAACTCAACTCAGCTTTGTTGAATTCAACACACTTCTTTCTCTTGTTCTACTCTCTGTTAGCAACTTGTCTTGGCAGGTATCCACAGTCTGGCCTTCCAACATCTTGGGGTCTCCAAGGCAATCCAGGCTTCAACTTCATAGTTTCACACAATGGCTTCTCTAAACCTTTATTCAGGGACACCCCTGACATATGTCTGACCTCAGTGGCTTTTCTTAATCATGGAGGCAAATTTCATAATCCCTTTCTTCTATCCTTAACTCTAAAGCCAGAACCATGTGGCCATAGTCACAAGATTCTGCTAGTGCTAGGACTGGAATAATTACATCTTCACCAGCTTTCTATTTTTGATGGTTAACTTCTTGGTCATGAATCTGGATCTACAGACCATGTTGGGCCCCAACTCAGATATCTGCCAGTATCTACCTTCTGGGTGCTGAGATTAAAGACATGAACCACCATACCCTGCTCTAAGCTTTTCTTTAGTTCCTTTTCACAAGTTGGAAATTTAGTTGGGTAGAATCTTACACTGAGGTCACCATTCCCTTTCTTCCACTTCTTAATCTGTTTATCTCATTGAACATAGGACTTTACTCAGTTCCTCTCCCTGGTATTCTTTTTCTCCTCAAATCATACATTTGGTATTTTTACTTTCTCAGCATGCTCCTTTTCATCATAAATCTTCATTATAATTACCACTAATAACCACATGACAGAGTCTATATTAGATTGTTTTGAGATTTGCTCTGCCAACAGAATTAATCTACAACTCTTCACTTTAGTCTCAGGTAGACTTTTCAGACGAGGGCAAAAAGCAGCCACATTCTTCACCAAAAACCATAAGAATAGTCTCTAGGCCACATACTAATATTCTTCTCTTCTGAAACTTCTTTATTTGGGCAACCACAGTTCAAATCACACTGAGTACCACTGTCTTCCCTGTTCCTACTAGTTTGGCCTATGAAGCAGCACTTAAAGCATTCAACAGTTTTTCTAATTCATAGTCTCAAGAACCATATTTCTTCAAACAAAAGCATGGCCAGGCCTATCAAAGCAATATCCCAGTCCCTGATATCAACTTCTGTCTCAATTTCTATTGCAATGAAGAGACACCTGTAGCTGGAGAATTTCTCTCCAGCTCCCTCCAAGTCCCAGCAGTCCAACAGCCCACTTATAAAATAAACATGCAGACACTTATATTATTTAAAAGGTTTGGCCTAATGGCTCAGGCTTCTAGCTATCTAGTTCTTACATCTTAACTTAATCCACTTAATCCATTTCTATAAATCTATACCTTGCTATGTGGCTCGTGTCTTACCAGCATCTTCACATGCTGCTTGTCATGGCGGGGGCTGGCAGTGTCTCTGCCTCAGCCTTCCACTTCCCAGAATTCTTCTCCTCCTTGTCCTGCCTATACTTCCTGCCTGGCCACTGGCCAATCAGTGTTTTATTTATTGACAAATCAGAGCAATTTGACATACAGACCATCTCACAGCAGACACCGTGACCATAGCAACTCTTAAAAGGCAAACCATTTAATGAGATGGCTTACAATTTCAGAGGTTTAGTTGATTATCATCATGGTGCAACATGGTGGTGGTGTGCAGGCAGACATGATGCTAGAGAGGGAGCTGTGAATCTTACTTCTTGACCTGTAAGCAACAGGAAGTGGTCTGTCTAACTGAGCATGACTTGAGCATATATAAACCCTCAAGAGCCTGCTTCCACAGTAACACACTTCCTCCCACAAAGCCATACCTACTCCAACAAACCACACCTCCCAATAGTACCATTCTCTATGAGCTTATGGAGCCAATTGCATCCAAACTACCATAGACTTGTATCCCATAATGAGAAATATATGAAGAAAAGACATACCTGCACATGCAAACATGAGAGTGCTCTAATGGATATAAAGCATAAGAGTGTACAGAGAAGGGAATATTATCATAAATCAAGAGAATTATCATATAATAATAAAATAATTAAGACATAAAAATCCTAAAAAGAAATATACTATAAAGCTTCAAATACCAAGATCTATAAATTGAGAGATCTGAAACAGGAAACAGCCAACTTTAAAACTATAGGCAATCTTCAACATTTCTCTCTGAATAATTGAGAAAAACATTAATCAGAAAGTCACTAACATTGACTGAGGAAATGTCTCAGTGATAAAGTACTTGTGTAGCATGTAGGAGGCTGTGGGTTCAATCCCAAGTCAAACAGAAAAGAAGGAAATAAGAAATGAAGGAAGGAAGGAAAAGAGGGAGAGAAGGAAGAACTAACCTTAGTAGTTTAGACCTACACACACATTCTACAGGCAATGTTGACTCCAGATATCCTGTGTTATCATTTCAATGCCATATCATAATGAAAGACATAGAAAGAAGAATACGGCAATATACAACGCTAGACTGGAAAGGAGGGACCTTGTATCCTTGTATAGAGATTTTAGATGTAGTAAAATCCCTTAGAACAAACATGTAAATCTGGCAAGGTCATAGATGCAATGTGACAAGTCAGTTACAGTCTGACACTCAGGGTGAACAACTGAGTCCTCTAACTAAATTATATATGTGACCATTATTATATGAGAAGGTAGATTGACACAGAGAAACAGAAGACTGATACATAGAAACGCAGAAGTGCAAAAGCTGGAGTACAATCTGTCAAGGATGTCTATACTAAAAATTAAAACACTAGGGCAGTGGTAATCAGTGTCCTAAATAAATGCAAGAATATGCTATGTTCATGAATAGAAAGACTCACTATTACTGAGACCTGATCCAGTTACCTTGCTTTTCCAGTGAGAATCTTAAAAGTTTTGTGGATTTTGATAACATAATTATATCATGTATTCCGAATGAGATTGAAATTAAGTTGCTAAATGAACTAAAAAAAATAAAATTTGTATGTTTAAAATGCCCAGTTTTCAGAATTAACATTAAACTACAATATTTAGGGATTGTATAATTTAGAAAACAAGATATATATAATTTAATATAGATAATTATATATTATGTAAAAAGTCTTATGGACTAGAAATAACATAAGTAAATTCATAAAATGTATACAAATGTTGTTGAAAAACATGCAAAGATGATTCATCAACAAAGGGTGGTATTCCAAGAAAACTAAAAACTGAATATTGATTTATAATAAGCAAAAGAAGTGGTTAAATTAGTCCCTCAAACTGAATCAGAAAACACATTGAAAATCTCATAGAAACGACATAATATATACAAATAAAATTTCTAACCAATATAGGCTAAAGCTTGCACAATTTGGGGTTTGGTGGTAAAATATTATATAATTGTGACAAAAAAGCCATAAACCATGAAAATATAAACTTAAAATCTTAAAAATACTATTATAGCCCGGAGAATATAAATCTATTGTAAAAAATCTTTCCAAAATAAGTTATTAATGTTTTAAATCTATCATATGTAAAGCAAACTCAAAACTCAGAAACAAAATTGAAAATCTGATTTGTGTAGAAGTTAAAGACGCACATAGAAACAATTCTATCAAGGGAGGTGTGGGAATCACAAATTAGTGTTGTAAAGTGGACATTCTCAGTAAGGAAAGTATCTGTCAATCATAACGCTTCAACACCTAGAGAGGTGAATCGTCAGTCAGGAGCACTCAATCCTTGTACAAAGAACATGGATTCGGTTCCCACTACCCTCATCAGGTGGCCAATAAGTGCCTGAAACTCCAGTTCCATGAAATCTAGCATCCTCTTCTGACACACACAAGCAGGCATACATATTTACACATTATATAATTTAAATAATACTAATAATGCCTATGCTGCAACATTCTCTAAGAATTTTGGTTGAGGACTTATTTAAAATCATATTTTTCTTATAAATAGATAAAAAGAGTTAATAAAATGTTCAGGTTAAAGATACTCTTCAAAATGGTATTAGCTTCATCTTTCTCATCAGCAAGTTCTAGCAAAGATACTAAGTATTTCATACTGTGTGTATAATGTCTCCTACGTGCCCAACTCAAGTTATACCCAAGATACTAACTGGCTGATCGAGTAATTTTTTCATTTTATCTCACCAAATAATTCAACCTCACTTATGACTGGTGCTATAGAAATGTTCCCATATCTTTTGATTTCCTCCATGACATCATGAAACTTATAAATTAAGTTGATTGATGATAAATCATAACTAAATTTTTCCTCACTAGGTGACTTCAACACACTAGAGAATTTCAACATTCTCAAGAAAGACAGCAAATATATTTTGTAGTCTTGCCAATGAAAAACAAATTATTCACATGTTCTTTACTAATTTCCGGGACATGGGAAGAATCAGCCAAGCGTCTGTAAGCTCAGGAGTCATTTAGAGTCACTGGATTACTTTAGTAGTTAACTCTAAATCTCCAATTTAGGTAGAAAATCTGTTATATTAGAGTAATTGAAGTCAACTTTTAGTCATGACCCATAACTTACTGTTCTTGCAACAAAATATTGTGCATGAATATATATATATATACTATTATTATAAAAATTAATGTGTGTGAATATTTCTATACTCCCTTTATTTTCAATCAGAACAATTTCTCGTTGGACTCCTGTAGCATGAATCTAAAGAGTCTTATTAATAAAAACAAACCTGGAGCCAAGTATTGGGGTGAACTGGAGGATCAGAGAGACAGAACAAGCCACAGCTAACCTCACCTGGCCAACTTCTCAGCTGGTCTTGTTTCCTCAGACTGGAAGCTTCTGTGTCCTCATCCCAATGGCTCTCAGCTGAACTGCTGCTCGAAAGCCTGAATGCTTAACCAGCCAAATGATTCTAATTTCTGGTCCTCACGCTTTATATACCTTCCTGCTTTCTACCACCACTCCCTGGGATTAAAGGCTCGCTTTCTGGGATTAAAGGCGTGTGTCACCATGCCTGGCCATTTCCAATGTGGCCTTGAACTCACAGAGATCCAGAGGGATTTCTATCTCTGGAATGCTAGGATTGAAGGTGTGAGTGCCACCATTTTCTAGCCTTTGTATCTAGTGTCTGTTCTGTCTCTGACCCCAGATAAGTTT
>CABHPH010160435.1:0-26635 GCA_902168325.1 Peromyscus nudipes | reverse complement strand
GAACTGCTGCTCGAAAGCCTGAATGCTTAACCAGCCAAATGATTCTAGTTTCTGGTCCTCACGCTTTATATACCTTCCTGCTTTCTACCACCACTCCCTGGGATTAAAGGCTCGCTTTCTGGAATTAAAGGCGTGTGTCACCATGCCTGGCCATTTCCAATGTGGCCTTGAACTCACAGAGATCCAGATGGATTTCTGTCTCTGGAATGCTAGGATTAAAGGTGTGAGTGCCACCATTTTCTAGCCTTTGTATCTAGTGGCTGTTCTGTCTCTGACCCCAGATAAGTTTATTAGGGTGCACAATATTTTGGGGGAACACAATACCACCACAGACTCTAGCAATTATCACTTAATATTTACTGTTGGAAAGAGCTGTGGTTTCTCACAAGGTTGTTCAAGTGATCAATTATTATTGAGTGGTGAACTTTGCCCAGCGTTTGAGTACTTCCATCATAGCCAGTCACTTCAATTATTTTTTGTTAAATTTTTCTTTTTCTGTTTTGGAGATAATTCAATCGCAATATTTCTCCATCTACTTTCCTCCTTCTAAATCTTCCCATAACTCCCCATACTTTCATATTCACATATATGTATATCAGATTATATTTAGGAATATATTTATAGTTATCTTAGTTATATTTATTTTTATATAAAAGTAATATTATAATTATTTTTAATGATATTTAGGTTAAGCACAGATAATGCTACCTGTATGTATGTTTTCATGGCTTACCATTTGATTCTTTAAAATCACCTTTTTGCTTTCTAATTTGTGCCTCATCGTAACCCCGACGTTGCCACAGACTCACAGGAACTTTCCTATGTTCAATCCTGCTTTCTCAAGCAGGTGCTGCAATTCATAGGGCATCAGAGTCAATATTTCCTAGAAGATTGCTTTACCACAATTAGTTTGTGATGGTCACTCTTGTTTGCCAACTTGATGGGACACAGAATCACCATGTAAAAAAACTTCTGGTCATGTCTATTGAGGGTGTTTATAGATTAGGTTAGTTAAGGAGAGACATAACCTAAATGGGGGTGACACCATTCCATCAGCTGGGCTTCTTATCCAAAGGGAAACAGAAAATGAGTATTGTTCTTGACTGGAGGCAATGTGTGCTCAGCTACTTCAGCCTCTGGGTCCATGGCATTCCTTTCACGATAGGCTACCCATGAGCTAGGAGACAAACCCTTGTTTCCTGTGCTACTGTTCTCAAGGGTTTTGTTGCAGCAATGTATAAATTAACCAATGTAAAGGCTGTTCAGTTTTCATCAGAGCCTTAAGTTTCTTCAGGATGAAAGCCCTCTCACAAGTGTAATTCTTCCTCCAGTTTAATGTATGAGTAAGTTTGTCACATCAATGTGATACATTTGCTCTTACTCCTGTCAGGGACTACCCACTAATGGTGGATAAATGAGCTATTTTGGGGTGAAGTCGTTTGCTTCTACGTTTCCAATCTGTGATAATATATGAACAGATCATCACCTGCTGATGACGTTTATTTATTCAAGCTCTTATTATCACTGAGTATATGAGTTTATGAGGTGTATGTGTATGTGTGTGTGCACACACGTGCATGCCTGGGAGTATGAGCATACATGTCACATATCTGGAGGTCAATAGACAGTCTTGAGTGTCAGTCCAGGAGAGCCTGTCCAACAGCCTCTCTGGATTTTCCTGCCTCTCATCTCACCACAGGAGACCAGGGATTACAGACATGCTTATCTGACTCTATGTCAGCTCTGGGGATTCAAACTCTGGTCCCCATGATTGTAGGACAAATGTTTTACCCACTGAGCATCTGCTCAATCCAACCTTTAATCTCTCACTATGCTAGCCACCTACAAAACTCCTTTGATGTAACTAGTGTCCTTTATTTTCTCCTATTGGATAGTCATCTACTGTTGAAGGGTGTCAACATTTTTTTCTTCATTTTTCTTAAGCAGACACCTGACAGTCACAGTAACATCTTAGCTACAGCACAGTATGGTCTCTTGTACTAATTGGATTTCCAGTATGGACCCAGGTAAGGAGGGCTTCCTGTTACAAAGTTTTGATGTTATTTCTGTGTGAAGCATGCTATTTATGGAGCCACCCATGGCATTCCAACTCTTTAGTGCAGGTATTATGTTATTCCTGTTCTGCAAAGGACTGGAGTGGGCAACTGTCCTTCAAAGAATGAACTGATTATGTTACATCCCTGCTTATTTTTGAAACTGGAAATTCATCCTTAAATTGCAAGCTTTTTGACACTGTTTCCACTGAGTAATAATAAGCACTCAGCCCAAATACTGCACTCCAGTAAGCTACACTTGCATTTAAATTACCAATCCTAAGCAACTCATTCAGTAGTTCCAGACAGGAAGGGACAAGTGAGGTAACTCAAAGTCCCCATTCAATTTCTTATCAATGCTCATAATGACTACTAAATAAAAAGCCTAAAAGTTCTATGATACATGTTTGATTCATGCTGATATTGAGTCAAATCCCATTAACGCTGGTTCAAACATTAGCTCATGAACATGAGTTAGTATGACAAGCAATATTTGACCAGGGCAAGTGCTCAGTGTTCAGTATCCCCAAACCTAGGCAAACCTGTATATTTAGAATGGAACTATCAATGCTTTCATTTCAAAATGAACATGGTGGTCTAGATAGAGCAGTGTAACATAAATCTTAAAGTTCAAAACAAGAAATTGTTAATTTTTTCCCTAAATCTCTTTAAGAATCTACAGTGATATTTATTAGAATTAACAAGGACACAAGGACACTGCATAAAAACCCAATGTACATAGGCATTCATGATAGTTTAATAACTATTAACGATGATCAACCATAGGTGCTAGAGAGACGGCACAAGAGATGTCAATTCCCAGCACCTCCAATGGGCTCACAACTATCCATAATTCCAGTTCCAGAAGATCCTACACCTTCTTCTGACCTCCAGGAGTACCAGACACACATGTAGTACATACACATACATGTAGACACACACTCATACATACAAAATAAAAGATGAGTCTACAAACTAAGAAACCATAATACAAATACAGCAACTCAAGTAGAACACACAGAAAAATATAGATAATTTACTATTATCTATAGAAATATTAATTAAATGTAGAAAGATTATCAATCATTCATTACTAATTAGGTCACATTAACTGAAATGCTATCTTAGGCGGTCCAAAAATGATAAAACTATAATGTCTGGCTATGCCACTATTTGTGGTAATACACAAAAAGAGTAATCTATTTACAACAAACATCAGATATTTAAGTATACATAAAAGCATTTATCAATGTTAAGTAAAATTATGATGTAATATACTATTGAATTGTAGTTTAGGTGGATATTATATTTTTCACTGATGTACTTAAGAAGCCAGAGCAAGAAATGAGTTTCTATCATTTTTTGCAGTGATATATTAGACATAATCTAAAAATATATCTTGAAGATTTATGGATAAATAAATTATGACATGCATAGACTACATGAAATTAAACTACACATGTCAGTACATCAAATCAAGTGTATATATTTACTTAAGATTAAAAACAAGATACTATTGTATCCATAATTGTACATAAAATGAAATATATAACACTTGCATTGAAGTACCACAGCTTTCACAGTTTACACTCAAAAAAATCAGTAATTATTCCCATGGGCCTTTCTGTATATGTGACTTGAACATTTTTTCTTGAAACTTTAAATAACCTTCCTTTAGGATTTTCTAGATTTGATTTTCTGACTATTGGAAGCTGGCTGGTTTCTTTTCTAGCCCTATCAATTTGATGTTCTGAATGCCTCCTGGATATCAATAGGCATCTCTTTGATTAGAATAGGGAAATTTTCTTCTGTGATTTTTGTTAAAAATATTTTCTGTGCCTTTTACCTAGGTTTCTTCTAATTCCTCTATAGTTGATCCTAAGGTTGGTCTTTTAATTATAGTGCAGGGTTCACACATGTTCTGTTGCTAAGGGTTTTATGTTTCTGTTTATGATTTAACATTTTCTTTGAAGGAGTGATCTGATTTCTCAAACCTGATAGTCTCCTTTCTGCTGGATCCAACTCATTAGTGTTTCTTCTAAGATTTTATTTGAATTCCTGAGTTTTTCATTTTGAGTTCTATTTCATTTTGGCTTTTCTTCTTTTTTATTTCCCCCACTGCCCTAAGCCTTCTCCCTCAACCCATCCCTCTTTCCCTTCTCTGAAAAGGTAAGGCCTCCCATGGGGAGTCAGCAAAGCCTGGTACATTCAGTTGAGGCAGGCCCAAGCTGCTCACCTTACACCAAGGCTGTGTAAGATATCCTACCATAGGTAATGGGTTCTAAAATGTCAGTTCATGTACCAGGGATAGATCCTGATCCTATTGCCAGGTGGACCCTTAAGTAGACCAAGCTACACAACTGTCTCACTTAGGCAGAGGGCCTAGTCCAGTCCTATGAAGATTCCACAGCTGTTGGTCTAAAGTTCATGAGTTCCCACTAGCTTGGCTCAATTGTCTCTGTAGGTTTCCCAGTCATTTTTTTTAATTAAATTATATTCTCATATTTTGAGTTACTTTTTCAGTGTATTTTAGTGGTAAGCGTGGTGTATTGAAATCACCCACTTACTGTTGTAATCTAACTGAGCTTTTGTTGGTTATTTTTGCCAGAGAGATAAGAATAATAAATAATACATTGCCCCTTTGTAGTGCATTGTAGTGCATGACCACATTATTTTATTCATCCTTCTTTCGTTGTGTTTTCATGGTCTTTGTTCTGGTATTTATTCCTATCTTCATTGTGTCCATTCATTGTATTTATTATTGTTACTTCCACATTTTTGTCTTATATGTCATCATAGTAACTTTTCTTGGGCAACACCACTGTTGACATATTAATTTATGGCAGAGACTTACAGCTTTACTTATTTGTGTTTGCATATTTTCAATGACACCTGGGCAATTTAGAGGCCATGCACTACAAAGGGGCTATGTATTGTTTATTTTTCTTATCTCTGTGACAAAAAAATCAACAAAATCAATATCAAGTGAGAAGGATTGATCTGGGCCCCCAGCTTCAGTTCCTCATGATGGGGAAAGCATATTTTATTAAGGCAGATAGGAGCTTGTAATGGAGGTTCCTTGTTGCTTAGCAATCATAAAATAGACAAACTGAAAGCACAACCAGGCAACAGCCTTCACTGCTCATCTGCACTGGCTTAAATCTGCTAGCTAGACATCATGTCATAAAGGTTCCACATCCTCCCCAAATGGTGCCACCAGATAGGGACAAATTTCTCTAATACATGAGCCTGTGGGGCATATTGCACTCTGAAGGAATGATTTTTATTGTTTGCATTTCCCACTTTGGCATCTGAAATTCCTTAAAATGCAATGAGCTCAATAAAACTCCTTCCTGTTATCATGTGATTGAAATTGTAGCTAGATCAATATATTCCTGGCACATGAAAATATTAATGGAGGCACTTCTCTTGCCTTCCATTTTTAAGGAAATTAATCAGTAAAAAATATTGCTACATTATAAATTGCAAAACTGTATGCTTCTTTATAATGAAGCAGAGAAAAGCAACCCAGAGCTAGTTTCTGAGTCACACATCTCCTTTAAGCAGAGACAATTTCCACACTAACAGCTATTTGAAATTCGGACAAAGTGAATATTAATCTCTCAGAGTCTGTCTCAGACTTTATTGTTTTTCTCTTATATTGAATGAATTTCATTATTGCTTCTGAAAGAATAACTCCAGTATAAAGCATATGTCTCCATAAAATTACAAATAATATCATTGCTTCTAGAAGAGCCACATGTTAAAGATTCATGTGAGCAGGCAGTATGTGTTGCTGGATTTATACTGGAGGTTAGCCTGTCGGTGTTCTGTTGGATGATCAGTTGTTTGGCTAACTCACAAACATTTCCTGAGGAGCTACGCAGCCAGCTCTTTCTCTCTAAGCATTCAGGATGCAGCTCCAAAGAGGGAAGTACCATTCCTGCCATAGCCTTTATATAAGGGTAATAGGGGGAAGCAATTCAGAATAAAAAGAAATAAGTCCAGAATGTGGGTCATACACCTTTAATCTCATCCCTCTGGCTGTAGAAATATAAACATCAGCAGTTAAAAGCTAGCTAACAAAGCAAGTTTAAGGTGGGCTTGGGTTACATGAAGCCTTATCAAAATAACACTGAAAATAATAGCAATAATTACTATCACTGGATAATTCTAGAAACTAGAATATTGATATAATAAGTGTTTTGTGATGGTCGTGTTATAGAGAATAATTTAGTAGCAATGTGTGTAGCTAGTAAGCCCATGAAGAGCCCAGAAAAGTAAGTTCTGAACAATGAGTAAGAGTCAGGCCTGCTGCGAACTGAAAACATAGCTCTTAGAAAGAACAGTGATGTCAAAGGCACTGAAATCAGAGAGAGCTTGAGGCTGGAGGATTGAGAGGTAGCCCAAGTATCAGGAGGAAGAGATATACAGGCTTGTAGTTCAGGACAAGCCAAGGCCTGATGAAACAGGGCCTAATATGACATGATGGGTGATTTAAAGGGACTCTGAGATTCAGTAAGAACACAACACAGGAACTTGCTGCAAGGTAAAGAAAGAAATACAGGGAAAATAACAAGATGAAAAATAGAGACAAGAAGAACAACCAGAAGACTGATGGGGATGTCCACCTGGGAGACATAAGCCTGACAAAGGGCATTGAATGAAATACAAGAAGCACAGAGTCCTTCCTATATATGCTGACAGAGAACAGTGTTCACAGAATATCAGGAATGATTCCTGGCAAGTAGTTGGTGCAATCCCACCAGGGACTCACATTTAGTGAAAAATTAAAACCCAGAGACATGACTTTTATATTTGGAAAGTACCACATCTTCTAAACAGAATTCTGCAAAACAAGCCTTATATCTAAAACCAGTTTATTCTTTGCTGTTCCATCTGAATTATGAAATGTATGATAGCTCCCATTCTGGAATGCTGCAAAAGCAGTAGATAGCGTTCATTTCATACTGCAGTAGTTGTAGTAATTATTAAAATCAGCCTGATTTTATGCAGTCATGACATTAGCAGCTCTTTTTGAAATACTTGGCAAAAAATTCTAAAACCTCACTTCTGAAAATGTTATGTTCCTTTGGAATGAAATAATAGACAAAATTTTAACACATAATACTTCACACAAAATTTACCCAGAAGAAATTTATTAGTTTATACATTTTCATGTGAAACTTCATGATGAATTCTTTAAAAATATCATGGAAAGAGATATTATATTTGAGATATCTAGATTCATAACAAAACCAAGTCATCAATGTTAAAATATACAGCTACTTTTATCAAACAGATTTTGGCATGAGCCAAATTTATATAGTGCTTATTTCATTCCTAAAAGCGTGAGATAGATGGTTCTCTTCTGTTTCTTAGCAGGCCTTTTATGATAAGTCTCATTATACAATTGGAATAAAATAGAAAGAAATTTCAAACATTGATATGTGGAATAATAAATAGAGGTTAAACAAGAGCTGTGCTGGGACTATGTCATTTATTACAAAGTTCTTTGTATGCATAGCAAAATGAAAGTCAATGTTTATCAAAATAGATCATACCTTTAAATATTTACAGAATTGATATTCAGTGAACAGTCTATGTTGATAGAACAATCTACACAATTTGCACTTGTAGAGCACATCCTCTGGGTAAATTTCAGTGAACACGGCCTTCGTTTGATCCCCACTTACTCATCCCTCACCTCTTTGCTGCACTATCTAGAACGTGTCGGTAGTTATCTCTTGATATTTCAATAAGAGGCTGAATCCAAGTGTCTCTACTGGTACAAAATGTTTTAAAACTTAGTCATTAAGACTGAATCGTTTGCTGGGCAGCGGTGGCACACGTTTTTAATCCCAGCACTCGGGAGGCAGAGGCAGGCGGATCTCTGTGAGTTCAAGGCCAGCCTGGGCTACAGAGTGAGTTCCAGGACAGGCTCCAAAGCTACACAGAGAAACCCTGTCTCGAAAAACAAAAAAAAAAAAAAAGACTGAATTGTTGAGGCTAGAGAGATGGCTAAATAGTAAAAACACTGGTTGCTCTTCAAGGGGTCTCAGGTTCAATTACCAGCACCCACGTGGCTGTTCACAACTGTCAACAACTCCAGGGGATTGGACACCTTCATATCAAGGCATATAAAATAAAGTTAAATAAATTATAAAAAAAAGATTGAATTGTTTGATACTAGAAAGCAATTATCTGTCCAGGAAATTTCAGAAAACTTTATATGAACAATGATAAATATAATCTGTCTTCTAGAAAGCCATCACCAATAGCTAAATTTAATTAGTATGAGAAGATGAATATCTAAGTTTGGCTTAAATGTTCATATGTTCATATACACACAAAAGGGAATTGGCCAATATATTCTGGGTTGTATGAACAAAGGAAAGTGGACATTTAGTTAGTTACAAAAGTCACATATTCATCAGACACTGTTCCTGGAAGGTTTCTCTAGTCCTGCCCAGACCTGCAGTCCCTTAGCTGCTTATAAAATAATCATTCAGAGGCTTAATATTAATTATCAACTGTATGACCTATGGTAGACTTCTTGCTAGGCAGCTCTTATAGTTTAACTCAACCCATAACTATTTATGTATTGTCACATGTTCTGTGACTTTAGCTGCATCCCATTACATGTTGTTCCTAGGATGCGTCTCCTCTACCTTGGCTTTTCTTTTCTATGTATATCTAGTTGGATTTTCTACCTGTCTCTAAGCTACTTTGCTATAGGCCAATGCAGCTTTATTTATCAATCAATCAGAGCAACACATATTCACAGCATACAGAAAGATAGCCCATAATCCTTTATTAACCAATCATAGTAACATATTCACAGAGTACAGAAAGACATCCCACAGCAAGACGTGGTAATGATACCATTGCAAATCCCCTCTCAAATTGTCCTTGTCTGGGCAGCAGCTTCTTGTAGGTCAAAGTTTTCCTGGTCCTGTCTAGCTCCCATAGTCCCATGGTTCACAGCCACTCAGACCCAAGTAAACACACACAGGCTCATATTAATTAAAACTGCTCGGCCATTAGCTCAGGCTAACTACTGACTAGCTTTTACATGTAAACTCAGCCTGTTTCTGTTAATCTATATGTCGCCATGTGTTCTGTGGCTTTACCTGTGTGCCATTACATGCTGCTCCTTGGACAGCAGGCTGATGTCTCCTGACTCAGCCTTCCTCTCCCAGAATTCTCCTTGTCTGTTTATCCTGTCTATTCTTCCTGCCTGGATACTGGCCAATCAGCATTTTATTAAACCAGTGTACAAAAGCCTCTACAGCTTCTGTTGGACTGAGTGGATTCACATGCAAAGATAGTCTATGTGGCTGCTTACCTGTGTCTCCTGTTTGACTGGTGTCTTCCCAGTGTTAAATTCTGGATCCATCTTTTAAAACTGAGACTTGTTACTCTAGAAATCAGAAGATTGTTGGGTTTTTATATACCAGATATATAGACTATATTAGTCTGTGCATTAGTGGCTTAGATTCTGCTAAGTTGCCACCTAATGCCTGTTCTCTCTTCCTGCTGGTTAGAAGATTTCTAGTTTATTTGTGACATGAACAATTGGGAGCTAGGTATGGCCCATGTGTTTGAGTTTTGGCTATCGAAATTAGAAACTATAGCATTTGGAGGTAAGACTAGAAATAAGACTTGTAATGCTAGAAAATAAGCAAGTGTGAAACTTTGTTTTTGTTGTTTGTCTTAATGTGATGGTTAAACTTTTACTATTTTGCCTATTTATCTTTTTTCTCTTTGGATTAAACTCAGGCCCTCACACTTTCTAGGCAAGAGCACCACCATGATGACATCCCTTATCCAGTAAATGGGTAATTAATTTAATATAGCAATTTATCTATACCATAAGGTGTCTAAATTTTTAGCAGATATTTTCCCAACTATTTCTACCTATATGTTTTGGAGTAATGGTGACATGTTACTTGGTAAAATATATCAGACTTAATCCATTATGTGGTCATGACTCATCTAATTGCCTGGAATCCTGCATAAAATGAAAGACTAAGGATCCAGCAGATGAACTTTGAACTTTATCTACACTGGCCCCACACTTCAGATTTGGGTCTCCTGTTTCCATAATCTTAAGACCCACTATTTTATTGGGTGTGTGTATTCTTAACTCATGCATCTCCTGTTGTTTTCTCATATATATATATATATATATGTATGTATATGTATATATATACATATATGTGTGTATATATATACATGTGTATATATACATATATGTGTGTATATATGTGTATATATGTGTGTATATATATATGTGTATATATATGTATATATGTGTATATATATGTGTGTGTATATATATGTATATATATGTGTATATATATATGTATATATATGTGTGTGTGTGTGTTTTGTGTGTGTGTGTGTATAAATTTAATGTACATATATGTAATTATGCATGCATTTTCTTAAATTTTCTGACAGATACATGAATATATTGATGACAAATAAAACATAGAGTGATTGATTAATAGAATATACCTTCCTAATAAAAGCTTTTTTGTTTGCAGTTTTTAATACTGAAATTGAACACAGGGCCTCGTGTATACTAGGCAAAGTTCTACCATCGTCCTATATTGCCAACTTTCTTTTTACATTTTCCTTTTGTTTTAAAAGGGTTTTACTAAGTTTTTCTGATTGGCTTTATAATTAGTCTGGAGCCCAAGTCAATTTTAAATTACAACTGTTCTGCTTCTGTCTATCCTCCAGCTGAGACTGCAGGTCTGAATCTCCAGGCTCAGTTTTTAACAACTGACCCCTCCCAGGCCAGCACAACATGGAGCTACATGCGCATAAATAGAGCTAAGCTTCCTTGCAGCTGAGCTGAAATGTGTCACACAGTTCCAGCGTGAATCACTGGAGGCACTCAAGTGCAGGAATCATCAAAAATTCACAAGTATTTATAACCAAAGATGTGTGCAGTTTGTTCTGCAGAATGTCTGAGTACCAGGCACAAATTGTGAGTTTGGTACTATTGATCGATACTTTATTATTCAGGACAATTTTATTTAATCATTTTGTATTTGGAGCTAAGAAGAAAGAGACATGCAAAGTTTGCTGTACCAGACAGTCCACAAAAAAAACTTATTTGGTGTTGGTCTTGGTAGTAACATCATTCATCTAAGCATTGGTCAAAACACTGATAAATTGTATATCGTCTGATCATATATTGCTTATACTACTGATGAAGGCTATATTGCTAAAGCCTTCATTGACCCTAAGAATTAGAATTGGATTGTGTGATTTATTCTTGATGTTGCCATATTTTAAAGACACTTAATATTTTACGTCAATTAGACACAAATAACTTCTGCTGGGAATCATGCATCAACTAAGAATCTCATAAGAATTCTAAATTGTCTGTGTACTTGTTCCTTCAGTCCCAATTGTTTTGATATTTTCTTTAGTAACTTCTGAGCATTTATTTCTTGATTTAAGCCTGAGGATATAGCTATTATCAGATTCTATAATTTATTTATGTTTTTAATATGTTATATAACTAATGTTTTATATAGCTTTAGATGTATTTCTATTTGACTCATTTTCCAGTATGTATTGTAGCATGAATTTTAAAAGGTCTTATTAATAATAATAAAAAACCCAGAGCCAGATATTGGGGTGAATTCTGAGAGATCAGAGAGACAGAACAAGTCACATCCAATCTCACCTCGCCAATTCATCAACTGATCTTGTTTCCTCAGACTGAAAGCCTCTGAGTCCTCACTGGAATGGATCTCAGCTGAACTGCTGCTCAAAAGCCTCTAGTTCCTGGTCCTTTGTGCTTCCTGCCATCACTTCCTGGAATGAAAGTCATGTGACCTTCCAAAGCAAAGACATGAGATCTCAAGTGCTGGGATTAAAGGTGTGTGTTACCATGCCTGGCTGTTTCCAGAGTGACCTTGAACTCACAGGGATCTGGATGGATCTCTGCCTCCAAAATGTTAGGATTAAGGGTGTGTGTGCCACCACTGTCTGGCCTCTATGTCTAATCTAGTGGATGTTCTGTTCTCTGACCCTAGATAAGTTTTATTTGTTACAGCACCAATAAAATATCACCACAATGTACAGATTTTATGGATAGAATATTTTGTGATATAAATTAATCCATGTCTTCCCCTTGATTTTTCTTGATTTATTATTCTCTATCTTCTAGTATAATTATAAAAAATAAAATAATAACAATATTAACACTATTAAACATGAAGTATGTTCCAGATTATTCACTATTTCATATCTTATGTACATTGCTCTCTTTTAATATTTTACATTCATTTTATTTTACTTTTCTGAGAATTCTGTGTATGAATACTGTATTTACAGCATTTCCTCCCTTTTCCCTCCTTTTTCTAACTTTTTCCAACTCTTCCTTACCTATAACTCCTTGTTAAATTCACAGCTTATTCTCTAATTATTACACACACACACACACACACACACACACGCAGAGAAAAAGAGAGAGAGAGACAGAGAGAGAGAGACAGAGAGAGAGAGAGATGATGATGATGAATCAAATTAATGCTTATGTGTATGTGCTTAGGGTCCCTGGGTGAGAATAATTATTCCCCTCTTAGTACCCATTAACCCATAATTGCCCATGGCTCTTCGTTTAAGTGTACAGGCTTGTGAGACATCCCTCATCCATGTTAGAATGTCAGTTGGTGTTATCACTGTGATTTTGATTTCTTGGTGACCATATCATTATGATTCTGTGGGTGCAGCTCCCTGTCATATATAGGAAACACTGACTTACAGTAGATGTTCTGGTCCTTTGGTCTTTTTTCCCCAATCCCTCTTTCATGATGTCTTTGAGTCTTGGGTGTAGGGGTTGTATTGTTGATTTATCAACTGGGACTGGGTTCCACATTGTCAGCTATTCTCTGCACTTTGACTAGTCGTGAAATTCTCACATGGTTTTTGTACACTGCAAAAAAAAAGTTTCTTTCATGAGAAGGGACAGGTACATTTATCTGTGGCTGTAGCAATAAGTCTTTAAAATGCAGTAGGGTAAGAAAGAAGCACTAGATTTTCCTCTACAGTCTGTGGCCTCATCTACCATGAGTAGTCAGCTAGTTTAATACTACCAGACATGAATTCCCTCCTATTCGGTGGGGTGGGGCGGGGAGGGGTATCCAACTAAATGACTATTGATTAACCCAAGATATATGGGTTACTATTGCACTCTTGTACATATCTTGTTGTGCTGGTAATTATTGTGGTTTGTAAGCATTACAGCTAGGTAGGCCTATACCAACTGCTTTTTCTTTCTGGCAGCTTACATAACACTTTTGGGTACAATGAAATAACAAAATCTTCAGGTAAAAGTATGGAACTAGAAAATATAATGAATGAGGTAATTCAGGTCTAGATGGACAATGGCCCCATGTTATCCTTCATTTGCATATCCTACTTCCAAATCTTTAGATGTGAGTAGATGCCAGTGTATATTCTGGAATAACTGCAGCCCCATAAAAATCAAAAAGGACTCAGGGGAGCAGGTAGAAGGAGCTTGAGAAAGGTGACAGTAGAAACAGGTGCTGTGAATGGGAGTGAGAAACATGGAGAGGACTTTATTTAGGAATTGGGGAAAGAGGGTAATATAGCAGGAGAGGGTGGGAGGTGGGATAAAGAACACTAAGGATAATTAGAAATGCCACAGGGATATATTATTTTATGATGTGTATGCATACATACATAGTATTGCTTAATTTGAAAAGTACTTCTCGCCGGGCGGTGGTGGTGCATGCCTTTAATTCCAGCACTCGGGAGGCAGAGGCAGGCGGATCTCTGTGAGTTCGAGGCCAGCCTGGTCTACAAAGCGAGTTCCAGGAAAGGTGCAAAGCTACAAATTCAGAGCCATATATTGTATACAGCTACCTCTTAGCAACTGTTATTCCCTTAGACAGCATTTGAACTTGTCTCTGCTCTGAACATTTTTCAGGGAACTGTCCTTTCAAACCTAATTTGAGATGCTAATTAAAAGCTCACAGGTATATACATGAATTATGGTTTTGTTTGGATGTGGTTTTGTTCCCCAGAGTTTATGTGTTGGAATCTTTTCCCTCACATAGCAATGAAGGAAGTGTTGGAAACTTGAGGAGACTAGGCCCAGTCAGATATCCTTACATTGTTGCACTGCTAAGCTAGGAAAGGATTGCTACATCTCTGGAGGGAATATCCATGTAATAATGTAGTAATGAAAGCCCCAACTTACCAAACCCAGTGGCCTTCCCGCTCCTGCTTGTCTTTGTGTCCTTCACCTATATGTGCTCTGTCACAATAACCACTTACCACTGACCTGCACCAGAGATTCAGGTCAATGAAACAGATCCCCTTCTCTCAGTTTGTGAATAAATTAAATCATCCTTCCTTTATAAAACTACTCAGTTTCATGTGTTTTGTTATATCAAAAAAACACTCTGATAAAATATATAACCTTTCTATGGTATTTTTATACAGTAAAAAATGACTTATAGTAGACAGTATTTGTAGAACATTACTCCAAGACCCCAATCTTGAAGTAAGAATATGTTTTCTCTCATCATAAATAATTATTGATCATTGGACTTTGAGGATTATTCATGGACCCACCAAATTGCTTTCTCATCCACAAGTTCCAAGTACAAGTGCCTTGCTCAGCCTCCTGCTACTCTTCTCTCAGGTAAGAATCGGCACTAGGATTCTGGAGAAGGGCACACCCGGGAGTGAAGAATAGCAAAGGAGTTAAGAAGCGATAGCCATCTCATTCTGGAAAAATGTCTGCTGTCCTCAGCACTGCAATACCAGGCATTGTGTGTGGGGGAGAGGTATGGGGGGTGTGGAGGAAGTGAACAAGCACAGCAAAATGACTTCAAGATTCACCTGGACCACACTATCTTGACATTTACTTAGAGTCTGGCATCTTTCCCTTGCTCACAAAAGAAACTTCAGAGAAAAGTTCTAGTACACACATGGCTTCTTTTCACGTAGGGGATAAAGGAAGCTAATGTGTTTTACAGGTTTCACCCTGGTGAACTCAAGGGAGCTGTTTCTCCCTTACATCTGTTGCGGAAATGGCTGTGCGTATAATGACCAAATCACATCCTACACAGGTTGATTAGTCTGCAACAAACTTGAGTAACCCTTTAGCTCATTCTACTGCTTCTTAGGAACATTAAATTTTGACAAGCCATTTTGGATACTAAACTCAAAGACTCAATTCTGTTTGGAAAATACTCATTTTTTCCCCTTCAACTTCATTTACATGCTCTGCCATGTTGTATTGAGGAACAGATGTTGCCACAAACCCTCTTTGAAATAAAGCTATGAAAACACATACATTAAAGCCAGGCACAGTGGTGAATTTCTGCAACCTCAGTTTTAGTAGAATTTTTTTGGGGGGGTCCCTACAGAGTCACCACATGTTACTAAAGAATTTGAACTTTCCTTGTGGGTTTAATAGTCTCCTTAGTAAAAGATTTTGGAAATAGGTTCCAATGGAAACTTGAGAAAATTCTTACTAGAACTAAGAAAGAAAAGTGCTCTCAGGGTAATTCAGACAAGTAAGCAAACTTATAAGCTAAATGGCAGCAGTTTTGTAAACTGCTGTGCTAAGTGGCGGAAATTCTAGGAAGGAAAATTGACTTACATCATTATATGGATAATTATCCCACCTCTGTCTTTACATGGCTTAAGATGAGCCAACCTTGCTGAGAGGTATTAGCCAGATGATTAACCTGCCAATCTAGAAAGTCAGGTGTTCATCCACATCAGAGAGTCCATTTTCTTGACTAGAAGGTAATAATTTTTCCTTAATGGACCTCTAATACTACTGTGATAGTAGTTTTCAAGGGTTGAGACAGGAGAATTGCCATGAATTTGAGGCCAATCTGGGCTACATAGTGAGTTCCAGGCCAAAGAGGGTGAGAACCTGTATCAAAAAACAAATAAGCAAACAAAAATATACTATAAAATGGATTCCTTTGTCAGTGAAATGGTCTAAGAGTAAAGGCATTTCTTCCCAAGCATAGTGGAAAGAGAGAACAGATTCCCAGAAATTGACTTCTGAAATATGACATGTTCATGCTCCCTTTTCCCACTGAATTTGGAAAAGTATGTCTATACAAGCTAAAGTATGTTTGACATATATTAATATTTAATAACATATTGTAAACAACATATTTAATAATATATAACATGTAATATTTTATCTATAATGTTTAATAATATAATAAGTAATAATATATATGTAAATAATATATTCAGTGGGAATCAGGGCATTGTAATCACAGTGACTGTGCTTTCATATTCGAATACAGAGTCAAGATGAAAGGATTGTCCTCAAGTGCATATGCACTAATCATTAAGCTGCACTTCAACAGAGTAAACCATTTCCTCAGAAACAGCAGCATTGGGTGAGAAGCTGATAGAATTGAAGAAACTCTGCTACCTGCCTGGAGCCTAGAGAACCTGAACAGAACTCACTCCACACACTTCTCATATACACCTCATTCTTATAATCTAAAACTTGTAAAATGAGCCATTTAAAATGTTGGCCAAAAAAGATGAAATTCAATGAAGTGATTTCTAAAGATGTACTCATATACCAGAGCCTAGCCCAATTATCAACAGAGAGATTTCATTCAGCATCTGATGGGAGCAGATGCAGAGACCCACAGTCAAACATTAGGCAGAGCTCAGGAAAGGTGCAGAAGAGGTCGAGGAAGGATTGAAGGAGCCAGAAGTGTTGAGAACAAGACAAGAACACGGCCCACAGAATCAACTAAGCAGGGCTCATAGGGGCTCACTGAGACCTAAGTGACAGTCAGGGAACCGGTATGGATCTGACCTAGGTCCTCTGCATATATGTAGTGGTTGTTTAGCTTGTTGTTTTTTTGGGGGGGGCACTCTCTGACTCTTTTGCCTACTCTTGGAACCCTTTTCCTCCTAATGGGTTGTCACATCTAGCTTTGGTCTATCCTTGATTATGGACTTTTGTGCCTAGTCTTGTTGTAATTTGTTATGCCATGTTTGTTTGGTTGATATCCCTGGGAGGCTTGCTCTTTTCTGAGGGAAACAAAAGAGGTGTGGCTGGGGGGGGCAGGGAAGGGAGTGGTTGGAAGGGGTAGATGGAGGGGAAATTGAGATCAGGATATATTGTATGAGAGAAGAATTTAAAAACAGAAACAAAAAGAACAGAAAAAAAAACTTACGATCTGACAAAATCGGCCACCAAAGGTAAGCACTCGTCACTTGGACATAAGGAAGAGGGTATTTCAGGTGACCAAATTGATGCAAAGAGAAACTGTAAGTTCTTCTAGCTTTTAATAACAGAGTGCTGAAGATGTGGTCTATTCAGTGTGTGTGACAGGTGTATGTCATTGACTCTGTACATGAGAGTTGCATGGATCCATAATTATTTATGTTTCACAAGGAATGATTAAGTGACTTGTCCACCACTTGCATAATGTGTGGGAATCTTATCCAGGAAATGCTACAAACTTCACCAGACACTGTTAAAGACATACTGTCTCTTCTCAAGTGACAGAAGTAATTGGATTTTTATCTCTTTATCAGTGGTAGCTATCTATTCTCTTTGAGTTCTGGGATATTACAAATCTTAATAGTGAATATAATGTTAATTTTTAAAATGTGCACTTTTCCAGAATTAAGAGCATAGTATTTAACATTTTGAGGTCAAGGATTCAAATTTCAGGACTTACTTATATTATGCATTTATCTTACATTTTGAGCAGTGTTTTTTTGGTTTGTTCATTGTTATATATGTATACATTTGTTATATATATACATTTTTGGACATCTGTCTAGCTGTTTACCTTATATCCATTGTATTAGATTGTATCTAAGAATTTTTCTTTCTAAATGCAGACGTCTCTACATAGTGCTATCTTAATGAAGATGCAACTGACTTCAAGTATTTGGGTTGCAGTTAACACATTCTTACGTAATGACTAAGGTCTAATTTCCCATGCATTAGGAATCAAAACTGAACTTCAGTGGTATACAGAGGAGCCAAGGGGTATATAAGATAACCCAAAGTATATTTAAATCTTTTAAACAGTGACTCCAAAACTAGCCTTGCAAAAATAACAGATTTTACAATATCAGGATGAACCAGATGGGTATGAATACATGGATAAACAGCTGCAGATTCAAGGGAGTGGCAGCTATATGTTTAATGCAACACCAGGTGCACATTCAGATGTAGCAGAAATCTTAAAAGTTCTTATTAATAAAATCAAACCCAGAGGCCAGTTATTGGGATGAAATGCTGGAAGATCAGAGAGACAGAACAAGCCACAGCTTCCTCACCTGGCCAATTGCTCAGGTAGTCTTGTTTCCTCAGACTGGAAGCCTCTGAGTCCTCATCCAGAATGGGTCTCAGCTGAACTGCTGTTCAAAAGCTTGAATGCTTAACCAGCCAAATGCTTCTGGTTTCTGGTCTCCACGCCTTATATATCTTTCTGTTTTTGCCATCACCCCCTGGGATTAAAGGCTTGTTTTCTGGGATTAAAGGCGTGAGTCACCGTGCTTGCCTGTATCCTTGAACAGAAGGATTTCTGCCTCTGGAATGCTAGGATTAAAGGCGTGTGCTACCACTGCCTATCCTCTATTTAATATTGTGGCTGTTCTGTCTCTGACCCCAGATAAGTTTATTAGCATGCACAATATTTTGGGGAACACAATACCACCACATTCAGATGAAGTAGTTGAAAAAATCACATGGGGTAGTAGTTGCACATAGATTTGGATTCACAGTCACATGGAGCACTACTTGCACATTCACATGGAGCAAAAGTTGCACACTCAGGTGGAATAGGTGCTGCACAGTCACATGCACAGAAGGTGCAAAACCAAAGGAGCAGCAGGTTCATGTTAACAGTGAACACCTCTGCACATTCACAGGGGGCAGCAGGAGCACACTCACAGGGGGCAGGGGCACATTCGCAGGGAGCGGCAAGACCTATCAGAATAGCAGCTGCTGCATATTCACAGTATTTGCTTTTACTTCACATATTGTATAGTTTCAAAGCACTTATTACATACACAGCCTAAAGTTTATTGCGCTTATTTGCCATTTAATGGGAATTCCATTAGAATAAGAACCTTCATTTGTCTATGATGCCTATGGACTCCCAGCACCCCTGTTTAACCACACAAGACCAAGCCAATTGAAATCCCTGCACACATAGGGGAGATGATCTACAGGCCGCTTCTTCCTCAGGGTCTGCTGGCTGTGGATAGTTTCTGCAGGAGGGAGAATCATTCTCTTTTGAGAATGTGGCCACTGATAGGACTCTATGTTGCCAAGTTCCCCACAGCCGTACCTGTATGGGCAGCACTAACTGGACTTAATGACTTAAAAATAACAAACAAAAAATTGCTGGGTGGAACATGAGGTGAGTTGGAGGAGAGAAATGAGGTATAAGTGTGATAATATTTCATTGTATACATGTATGAAATACTGAAGAATAAAGAAAAACCTTAGAAATATTTTTAAATCTTTTTGTAATTTTTGAATTTATTTCTCAAGTTGTAATTGCTAGAAAATGTGTGAATCTCTTAATTCCTTACCTAGTAACCTCCAGAAACATGTAATGAAACATCACACTACAATGGATTTGAAAACTTCAACTCTCTATTGACAACTGTCAGGAAAATTTTTTATAAGTTTTCAACAGTTTAATTGGAATGAAAAATCCCAAATCTTCCCTTCATTTGGTTTCTAAGCAGGCTATCCTTGTAAATGTACTTCTCGAATTTCTTGAGCCACTTTGTTTACTAATATATATATAGAAATATGTTAAAGTGTACATAATGAATATGATTTAATTTATAAACATACATGTGCTAATCACACGTGCTGTAATAATTTCCAAAACAGTCATTTGAATATCGCATTGTTTACTGGAACTGAGTTTCACCTTTTGTGGTAATGCGCAGCATAAGCGCAGGACCTTGCACAAATATTGAGCACACAAAGTGATGAATTCTTGCCAAATCAATACCTTAACAAATCAATAAGGCTGTGTAATCACTGTCACAGGAAACAGACTATCATCACCAGTCCTGAGACTTCTGTCATGGTCTTCTGTCCCAGGCACTGTTTAGTCACTGTTCACAGTCCAATCCTCATGACTAATATTGCGGATAGGAATTGTTCTGTATTTTGTACATTCTCACAGGTAACTTATCCTTGGTACTATGTCAGATAGTTTCCGTCTTGTTAAACATGGGAGTGATGAAGATAACATTCATTACACGATGAGAATCACAAACTGGAAACTGTCAATTTCATAAAGGTGTACAGTTGTTTTCTATAATTCTCACTTTATTGTAAAAATGTTCTATCATCAATTGTAATAAATCCTCTCGGAGAGGAAGGCTCTGTTTTCCAGATCTTACTATAGCATCATGGTTCGTGCTTTCTTATTTAGTTTTGTGAACTCTCTGATTGTTATTGGATAGCTTCAACATAGGAGGGACAATAGCTCTAGCCCTATTCACCAACCTCCTCTGCTTCCTACTGAACTATGCAGTCCTATTTCATCTTCCTTGAAAGAAAGTCTTCATTCTGTTTTTAATAATTTTTCCTTTTTAAATTCTGTTTTATCACTAGTATATACATGTAAAGAAGGCAAGAGATGTACATGTGAGTGCAGATGCTTGAGGATGTCAGGAGTGATGTTGGGTTCCCTAAAGCATGCCTAACAGGCAGTTTTAAACCACATAACTGGGTGCTGGGAACTGAAGCCAGGTCCAGTTCCTCTAAAGGATCAGGAGGTGTTCTTAACCATGGAGCCATCTTTATAGCCCCATTGTAATTTCTTACAAATCAAACGACAGTGGGATGGATTTTTATTTCCTCACACCAATGTTCTTAATTATTTCATTCTCTGGGATTTCTTATTTTACTTTTTAATTTTGTTGAGATTTTCATACATGAGTGTTGTATTTACATCTTTTATATTTCTTAAAATCCAGGCTTCCCAGTATGGCATAGCAATTCCAGTTTCTCCCTTAGGATGGTGACTTTGAATGGAGCCAATTCACATTTTCATCTGCCAATGTTTGTGTGTTGGTCAGTTGGTTCTCTGGCAGGTGTTATGGAAATTACCATAAAATGAAGAAATAGAAACAAATACTCTAAAATCTAAGTTGCTCGAATGTTTAATGACATTAGAACACCTGAAATAAAGTTCCCTTAAAGGAACAACAGGAAAACACCCTGGATGTGTTTCAGATAATGCATGCCAGGGACATTGAATTCTCACAGACATGGTACTTGGTTGCTGTTGACCAGATAGTAAAACAGACACAGGAGTTTAGAATCAGCATACAGGGCAAGGGTCTCTTTCTTTCCTTCCTAGTTCCATGCTTTCTTTCCTTTTTTTCATTTTTCCTTCATTGTTTTTCCTCCCTTTCTTTCTTTCTCCCTCCCTTCCCCTTCTCTCCATACTTTCCTTCCTGCTTTTGTTCCTTATTTTTATCTACCAGACCTTGAAGTTCAATCACAAGCTCAATGGGGGGCTTTGGGCCCATTAAATCACATTAGCTTTAGCTCTTTTATTGAGTTGTTTTCTAGGAGCAGAAAATGCCTTATGATATCTTTTACAAGTTCAAGGCTTAGCTGACTGGGGCTTGCTTAAAGATAATTTCCTCTTAATTCCTGTGTGGAGCCTGAGTTGTCACCTTAATAATGCTCATTTCCTTGTCATTTTTAGCACAATCTTTGCTTGTAACATTAACGTTGTTGGTACTCTTTCTCTCCTTAAACTGTACATTTTGAGTGCCATCCTGCCTTACTTCCTCTTTTATATTGTGGACTGACATTATAGTCATTAAATATGCCACAGACTCCATACAATGTTGCCTTGAAATTGAATCCACCATAGAAATTATTTGTTACTTTTTAATTTAACCTCCAGCAAGCTCTTGGGACAAGGGCAGATGACATCCTGATTCTTTGAAAAAGCATCACAGGAATGGCCTCTGGCCCAGTTACTAATATTCCTCCCCTCAGAAATGTCTCGGGTCAATCGTCCATTAGTCTACAAAGCTTTCACCATGACTGTCTTCCAAGCTGGTCCATCTAAGATGGCCCATTAAGATATGTTTATAGCACTCCATCACAATTTAGTTAAAAGTTCCGGTCTTCTAGATTCTTCCAAAAAACAACATAGTCAAGTTCTTCACATCAATGCTCCACTTCAGTTACCAGTCTCTCAGTTGATAACTTCTCTGTTGCTGCAATAAAATACCACAGCCAAGGCAATTAAAAAAGAAACTGTTTACCATAGCTTATGGTTCCAGAGGTCTTAGTGTCCATAATGGCAAGGACAGCATGACAACAAGAAACGGGCATGGAGATTACATATTGAACAGAAGGCATAAAGCAGAGAGGGTAAATTGAGAGTAGGGTGTAGTCTTAAGAGCTAAAAGCCTTTTCTCAATGACATAATTCATCCATCAAGGAACAACTCCAAACCTACACAAACAGTACAGCAATAAGGGACCAATTATTAAAATGCCTGACATTATGTGGGTACAATTTCATTCAAATTACATATTCATACAAATTGTACGAATCATACAAATTCAATCAAATTCAAATTCAGTCACCAAGTTATCTCAGCAGGTAAAGGCACTTGTCACCAGGCCTGAAAATTGAGTCTCTTCTAATAGAAGACATCAACTCCAGCCAGTTGTCCTCTGACATGCCTGCAATAGCACTCATGCACCAACACACACACACACACACACACACACACACACACACACACACAATAAAAAAATTAATAAAAATGAAAAGAAATACAAACTTAACAATATAAATTATATGTTTTTAAAAAGTCTTTGAACAAGAAATTACTACTAAAAATGACAAAAATGTAAGTTTATTTTTTACTGAGTATCAAAACTCAAATTTTGCTGGGCAGTGGTAGCACACGCCTTTAATCCAAAGCACTCAGGAGGCAGAGCCAGGTGTATTTCTATGAGTTCGAGGACAGGACAGGCACCAAAACTACACAGAAAAAACCTGTCTCAAAAAAAAAACCCTCAAATTTTGAAACAGCCTAAGAATATTTGGAAACTATTTGGAAGTCTGTAGGAATCTAATTTTAAGAAAATTTGTTCTCCACATTCTACATTTGATATTGTCACCAAGCAGTAGAGTAGTAAGTGAATAACATTAATCTACTTCAGGACATAGAATAATTCCAGCCAGCCAACCTATATTTCATCCAGTGAACAGGTGAAATTTCACCCTAAAACTGCTTCATTATTAATTAAACCGTGTATTTTTGGCATTAAATGAAAGTCTCAATTTGAGTTCCTCTAATAGTCTCTTTAATGATATCTAATTAGGACATCTGTTAAGAGTTCATGATGTTACATTCTTCATTTGGCTTTCCCATTAGCTCAGCATTATGATTTTCAGCTTTTTATGAGCAATTCAATATTAATTGGTAATAAATATATATACAATCTTTTCATGCTTTCTAACTAGGTTGCATGAACTTACTCTTTTATGTTATTTGGAGCCATCATATTAAAAGTTTAGAATCTCAATTCCTCCTTTTCAGAATTGTAATGTTCGCATAGGAATGCTGTAATTAATTGGATATATTAATTGATAATGACTCAAATGACCAAAGAGATGATGTGACAAAGATCCCAAAATCTGATGTCTTTTTCATAAGAATTCTGTTCTCCATTAATATTATCATGATGTGGCTTTAAAATATATTCTTCAGGAAAAAAGTGAAGCTTACACTGGCTTTTAACTTACAAAGTTTGTAGGCCACAAGATTTCATGACTAATTAATTATGTATGGTGAAGTGTAGAAAATATAGACATTAAAACCTTTTGCTATATGATAGAACTATTTTAATAATTACTGTGATGTTTCTAATGTATTTAGGTTATCAAAAATTAGACAAGTAGCTACAGAAATGGTTCTGTGGTTAAGAGCACTTGCTGCTCTTGCAGAGGACCTGAGTTAAGTTCCCAGCACACACATGGTGGCTCACAACTGTCCATAACTCTAGTTACAGGCAACTCTGTACCAGCTTTGCTCTTCCTTGGTCATCATAGACTCACTCAGTGTGTACACACACACACACACACACACACACACACACATATATACACAAAACATTCATTGATATAAAATAAAAATAAAAGATTTTTATGTTTCATTCTTTAAAAAATTCAAAATTTGACTGAATTGAAGATCGATTTCTTATTACATATTTTTCATTTTGGAGGATTATAATTACATCGTTTCTCCCTGTCCCTTTCCTCATTCCAACCTATCTCAGGTATTCCACCTTGCTCTATTTAAAATTTGTAGCCCCCTTTTCTCTAATTGTTGTGGCACACATACACACACACACACACACACACACACATTCCTAGACATATAAATAAAAACTTCTTAGTCTATATATTTTTCTTGTATGTATGTATTTTATAAGGCTGATCATTTAGTATTAGATAACCATCATTCCTTAGTTGCCCATAGTTCTTACCTCTCAACAAGAAAATGTCTAGCCAACAGATGGAGACCAACACAGAAAAACACAACAAACTGATTAAAATCCAGAGCTGTGGAGACTGGTCCCAACTACAGCACAACTCTGGCATCTACCTGTCAGGGACCATTTCAGAAGAAGGGATGGCAAGATTTTTAAGAACCAGAGGAACTGGAAATTTGCTGTGAAACTGTGTGTCCAGAATATTAGAAAAGTTATACCCATGAAGTCTCACCAACATGACTGCCTAAACATAAACCAAACAAGGACAGCAATAGACACACTACCGTAGAAGTAGATAGGTACATGTTTTAACCACAAAAACTGCCACAGCAAGTTTAGTTTCTAGACTCATTCCTAACTTCAATGTGCATCAGATTATATCATAGAACATGGACTATAAATTCAATCTTTATTTATTAAGCATGTGACATGAATATAATCATGCCAAACAATGTTATGATTATAGAATCATTACAGTAATAAGTATACTTTATTGTTCCTTAAGAAGTTACTGGTCAATAAATTAATAAATTATAGTTGCTGATTCCTGATCTTTGAACAAATGTTTTTCTATTTGCACAAGTATCATATAATGCTGTTTTACTTTCTGTGTAAATCCATAGCACAAAACAAAGCAAGATTTCAGAATTCCTCAACAAGAAATGGAAAGAACAATGGCATGGCTTAAAATACATATAGACCAACTCAAATAATCAAAACAACTTTTCAAATGATAAAACACAGGGCCTGGCTTTTGCTTAACTCTTCAGTAAAACATAACCATCCAATCCTAGAAAAGACATGTAGTGCACCTTTAAATTTCTAATAGTATAAAATGCCAATAACAATAATTTCATAAGTAACAGCTTTAAAATTTCTTGGGCATACTAATAATATCACTCCTATCAAGATGGGTAGAGAAAACGTCTTAAAACATGAGAAAAAGCAAGAGTGGCTTTTTTCTGTTTTAACCATCCACACTTTCAGTGAAGATACTTGATGATCACCACAATTAGCATAATTGTACTTGTTCCTATTTTATTGCACCCTCCAGCCAGGGCAGCAGGTAGGCTCACTGTTGATGTCCACCTCTCCCTCATTCCTCCAAAGGCGATTTTCCAACTCCTTCCCAACTCTGTAGGAGACCAGGTGCTGCAGCCTCTCTTCTCCTGCTTCCCTCATCTCCAGGAGATCACACAGGTCTTCCCCTCCAAATTTCCTTCCCCATGCACATTGGTTTATACCAGCCCCCAAATCCAACAGGAATTCCCTGAGATCCACAGGCCCCTCAGGGCAGGGAAGCAGGTAGGTTGATTGTAGAAACCCACATCTCCCTCTGCTCTTCCAAATCCAACCTCCAGTCTTGTCTCCAGATATGTAGCCAGCCACCCGTTTCAGCCTACCCTCACCTTCAGAGAATAACACAGATCTCCCTTCCAAACTACTTTCCCCACTCATTGATTTGCCCCAGTCCTCAAAGCCAGCAGGAATTCCCTGGGAACCACAGGCTACTCCAGACAGGGAAGCAGTTAGTCTTATGGTAGCTCTTCACCACTCCCTTCTTCTCTCCTTCAAATTAATCCCCTCATTCTCACTCCCATCTCTGTAGCAGACTACCTTCTGTGCCCCATCCTCTCTGCCCTCATCTTCAAAGGATCACACACATCTTCTACTCCAAACTTCCTCCCTACCCATCCTGTTATCCCAGTCCCCAACTACAATAGGCTTACTCTGGGAACCTGTCTGCTAAGCTTGCCAGAGAAGCAAGTAGATCTACTATTCAGGTACACAAGCTTCAGAACTTCACCCTTCATCTTCTCCAAACCCAGCCCCTGGCCACAGTCTAAAGACCAGCTCTGTGGCAGACTACCTATTGTAGCATCTCTTTACTTTCTGCTCCTGTTACCACAGTTCTAAGCAGACCCTGGTGTAAAACACTGCCTTCTTCTCCTATGGACCCTCTAACCTTACCCTCCCAGCCCATCTCCATTTCTAAGTGT
>CABHPH010160434.1:27757-46403 GCA_902168325.1 Peromyscus nudipes | reverse complement strand
ATCCCTGACCTCAAGCTCTACTATACAGCTACAGTAATAAAAACAGCTTGGTACTGGCATAAAAACCGTCATGTGGACCAATGGAAGCGAATTGAAAAACCTGACATCATTTTTCTTTATTAAGAAATTTTCTACTCACTCCACATACTATCCACAGATCCCCCCTCCTCCTTCTGCCCACCCCCCAGCCCTCTTTCCCAAGCCACCCAGCATCCCCACATGCCCCAAATCCCCATGGGGAGTCAGCAGAGCCCAGCATACTGAGCCTAGGCAGGTCCAAGCCCCTTCCCACCGCACCAAGGCTATGCAAGGTGTCACACCACAGGCACCGGGTTCGAGAAGTCTACCCATAGACCAGGGACAGATCCCGATCCCCCTGGCTGGGTGTCCACCAAACAGTTCAAGCCAAACAATGGTCTTCGGCATCCAGAGGGCCTAGTCCAGTCCCACAGGGACTCCACAACCACCAGTCCACAGTTCATGGGGGGCAGCCAATTTTTTAAATCTTTATATTATTACTGCTTAGAGAGTATATATTATTCCAAACATAGTTCTTTAATCATTTTGTGATAATATTATATATTGGCATTACATTTTTTAATATATTTTGGACAGAAACAATAGGATTTACTCATTAAATGGTCAAGAAATAAATACACAGAAAAATCAAAATTCACTTTCTCTCAGAAGTTAGTTGACCTTCTGTTATAATATTTCCCATAATTAATGAGAGAAAGTAATTTAAACACAATTTGGGGGCCATTAGCTTTGAAGTAAATTTCATTAGTTTCTTATGGATGTTTTTCGTGTTTCAGCAAGCACTTGCGGTGCGTAGGCGTGTTCACTCCTGTCCAGAGACCGTTGTTTACTCTGTAGTGAATCCACAGTGGTTTGCTCTCCATTAGAAACTATACATCAAGATTTACATTTCTTTTTGTATAATTTTTTATTGCAATGGCTTTATTAAATATTTCTATAAAAAATCTTCAGCTGTATCAAAAGATATGGTTAAATATTTCAGAAGTGATCATTTACCTCATTTTTTTAAATCCTGGGTTCTTTGTCATAATTTGTTTGACATTTCATTAAACAGACTTCAGGTGTTTTATTAAATTAGTTTAATTATGGCTGCCAACTGTGTTCTTTATACATTTGAGAATATTTCATGCTATCAGGTAACAGCAACTTTGGTGTTTAACTTTTAGTAACTCACCAGCACTCTGATTAAAGTTGCAGTCCAGGATCTTCTGAGTGTTTTTATTACAGTTGTTCATTGTGGGTGGGATAAAAGGCAGAGAAGCAAGGACATGAGTTTTCATTGTTACTTTCACTGTCAGGGAGACCTTGTCCCAAGAGTCCCCAGGGGACACATATCATTTACTTATATCCGTGACTTTTAGGCTTTGTGGAATTTTATTATTGTTTAGAAGGTTATCACTAATATTTTAGGATATCTACTACAGTTTTGTCAATGAAACTATTACTCTTTTGGTTTTTAAAGTGGATTATCTAATATATAATTGTGTAGATTATCTATACTTTTGTTCTTAATATTAATTTTTAACTATTTTATAATTTCTTAGTTTTCTCTTTCTTACCCTAAATCTCAGGATACTATTATTTTATTGGTTTAATCACTATTTGTAAAAAGCACATCAGGATGGACTGTATCCTAGATTGGCGTTTGGAAACATCAGAACACATGTTTCAGAAGAGAATGAAAATATTCTCTTCTGTTCTTTCTAATCAGTCCTCTGGTCAAGAAATAAAGTAAAACTTTGTGTTTTTATTTGCTCATTTTCATTGTGGTTTTTTAATACTGGGAATACAAGGTGAGGTTTGGACATTTCACTAATGGATATAATTTGTTTAAAATATAATTGATTGGTTCATCTTTCTAAAAAATATTTATATTAATTTGGTTTTCAACATATCTGATTTAATATAATGAGTAATTCTAATAAATTTAATTTTCACAATTATGTCACATGCATATAAAATCAAAGGATTAGAGGTATTTTAGGATTGTTATAGTGACATTGTTACATGAAATCTATATTTCAAATGGTGCTCCATACATTATGTTTACACAAAAAATGATTTTAAATGTTTTATACACAGTGTAGTTTAGGAGAATTTAGGTAATTCAAATAAGAAAATAAATGCAATAAACAAAAACTGAGTCTCAAGACTACATCCTAGTTTACTCATTTTGGACATTGTTCCACTGAATAGAATATTCCAAAGAAATATAAGCTTTATTGAAAAAAATATGTTATAGACAAGAGCATACATTAGATAGAATGTTTAATTTTGGTGACATTAATGTCACATGTGTTAGGACACTATTTTCTGATATTGAAGCATATGAGTAAATTTGTATCACCCCCTGATAATTATCAAAAGATCTATTGATTTGAAATACAAAAAAGCAAAAACAAAAAGGATGTTTGAACATCTGCAGGGATGTGAGAATATGTGAATGAGTTCACTAGGCATAAATGGTCAGATTTCTGAATGGAAACAATGGTTTGACTTCTGTGCATTGTTGAAATTGCTAAATCTGTTGTTTCTTACAATGTTGACAGTAGAAGTGAAAATCTCAGAGAAATTGACTACATAAAAATTTTAGGGTAAACAATGCATAAGCAGTGTTTAGTCATACACCTTTGCTGTAAATACTCTACATGCAATATATAACTGTTAAAAATATACAGGTTAGAAAATATAAAGAAGATTAGATTGATGGCATAGATGTTTTAATTAGTTGCTAATGCTATTTTATTATCATATAATTAAATAATAGATTATTTATTTGAAAAATAAATGCGACATATGACAGAGTATATTTATTCTACACAATGTAGTGTAGAGCTTATCCATAATCACTTCCTTTAAACTCATCAGTTACAACCACATTTTAGTTGCGTCTATTCAACATGCATCACAAACTGTATTTTTCATTGATTTTTTGCTGATAAAAATTTATTAGCTTTTGTCTGTTTATTTATGTTCTTTCCACAGTCTTTAAAGTTGGAAGTGTTCTCTGTCCTTCAGGAGTCTTTGGCCATGTCAAAGTCTTCAGTTTGTATTGCCTTTCTTTGTTAACTTACAGGAATATCTACATGAAAATTGTAAAGAAGTGAAAGTGAATGGAATAGAAAATGTGTTAAACGTAACAAAGCTGCGTTTGATTCAGGGGGAAAAAGATCTCCCAAAGATGAAAGGCAGAATACAAATATAGAACAAAAATAAATGAAAAGATTGCCAGGGCCAGGGTCCATTACTTCACCTGGAAATTCTAAATAAATATATACTTCATTCAATCTTAAATTTTGTCAAGAATAAAGTCCTTTAAATACTATATTAATTGTAGAACACTGTTGAGAATACAAAATATATTTTTCTTAATAGAACAGTTCGGACCCTCCAAATGGCACTAGAAGTTGACACATTGTACCTTCTGACCTCAGGCAATCAAGAAGAATATGTAAAGAGTATGTCATTTTCCTCAACCAAAGGCAGTATAAGATCAAGGCTGGATCCAGAAAAAGTGTCCATATCTCCTAACAATACCATAAGAAGAATCAAGCTCAGATTCATTGATGTCACTGTTCTTTAGATTGGGAAAGTGATTTAAAGAAATTCAGAAACAAATGTCATTACTACAGAAAAAATTCTTATAAAAAATTTTTCTGAGGAGGTAAAAATAATAAAAAAGAACTTAATATGATCCTATATGATCCTATAATACAAAATATAATCATGTAATCTTATGGGAATATGGCTGAGAGGTCACTGAGAAGAAGTGACTCAATACAGATGCATTATCAAAGCCCATCAGAGCATGCGTGACAGCTCATAAAAGCTGAAGCATCTTGAATGCAAGGCACAACCTGAAGGCAGCTCAGCTGTTTGAATGGTGTTCCTTACTGATCTTCACTTTGAACCTATCCTTAGCAGCTCAGCCGGTCTTTGTCTCTACTAGATATTTTGCTTGGTGTGTGTTGTTTCCAGGCTACTTGGCTGTTCTCTACTTCTTCCAGGTTTCTGGGCTTGTATGGGAGTGACTCTAACCAGTCTTGATATACACTTAGGGATGGAGATGCCTAGTGAGGCCAGGCAGTTCCAGGGACTTCCTGAGTTTATTTTGACTCTCTTATTTCATGTCTTAAGGAGCTTCCATGCTGGATGAAGGATTTCTCCTCCTCTTAGATCATTCTGTTGTTTTACTTTTCTATAAATAACTTGACTCAAAATACCCTGTTCTTTCACTTCCCTTTTCATATCTGATATTTTAAGACGTTTCCCTCCAAAATGGAAGTGTTGAATCTCTGAAGAAACTGCTACACAACAGGCTATGGGAACAAATCTACAAATATTATCACACTGTATACAAGTATATACAGAAACACACATTGCCAAAGCAGTACATGCAAATCTGAAAATATGAACAACATCAATCAAAATAAAATAAAAATTTTGCCTTAGATCCTCTGCTATTGTTTTGTAGATACTGTTAAAGGAAACTGGGTACTGAGCGTGGCATCTCTGTATATTAATTGTCACAAATTTAAAAATAAGATGTCTGATTAAAGATAAAATTGACAACTGTATAGATTTTCACATTTTACAAACCATTTAGACTTAGGTTTATTCTAGTGACAGTAACATACGCCATGTTTTCTAATTAATTCTTATGAGAAAGAGTCAAATAAATCTAAAAATACAAAGCTTTTCTGAGGGATACACTTAACATATGTGTGGCAACACAAATTCATCCACTAACGAATGAAGATCAGGAGCTGTGAGAGGAGTCAAGCAGTAAAAGCACTTCCTATCATGTTTGAGGTCCGAAGTTGTTTGGCAAGAATCCCATGTAAACTGCAAACCAGTGTACTGGACCTTCAGTAATTTCATAGTTCAGAAGGTAGAGACAGGGCATTCCCATAGCATCCTGGCTAATAGGCAAGCTGTGAATTCATCTGCAAGACACTGCCTTTGGGAATAAGATATGATGAATAAACAAGGAAACCCCTTGCCAACTTGCAGCCTCAATAGATGCACACACATACATTGTATAGGTGCTTGAGTCCACAGATATCCAAGCATGCATACAACGCTGCATACACATTTTAAAAAACTTAAAGAAATGAGCCTGAGGACACAAGTTGTTACCAGCATGGAATGGAAGAAGATGAAGGGGGAAGAAATAGAAGAAGGGGTGGAGGAAGACAGGCAAGGGGTTGGGCAAAAAGAGAAGGAGAGAAAGGAAAGGAAAAGGAAACTTTGAAAGCAAAAACTGTAACAAGAAACAAACCACCCAAGCTGCATTCATTGATGAAAATTTAAATATCTCATAATGTGAATAGATAGCAAATAGTTTGGCAAAGCAGAGAAAGAATGAATAAAAATAACAAATAATATTATAAGACATTTTGTGTTTTCTAAAGATCGTGTTTTATTTTTAAATTATGTTTATATGTGTGCATGTATCTAGTGATGTTCACGTGGATGTAGTTGCCCTAGGATGACATTTGTGTCAGTTCCCCTGGACCTGAAGTTCCAAGTTATTTTGAACTTCCTAATGTGGTTGCCTGGAACTGAACTTGGATCCTCCATAAGGACAGTACATACTTTTAACTGCTAGGAATCTTTCCAGCCCCAAATCTTGAGAAGACTGTTGATAATCAGATTTATAACTTTGGCAACATAGAGTGGAATACTGAATAACTAATAAAATAAATCATAATTTCATTGTGCCTAGACTAAAGCAAATGCTAGTGAAGACAAGACGTTGGAAGAGGAGTCAGGGAAAGTGATAAAGTGGAATCTAAAAGAGAGAAGGTGAGAAAATCATGGTGATTATCATTGCATGCTTGTATATATTGCAAGTTAGAAATGTGATGTACGGAGGAAGGTGATTTGGAAATACAAACAAGTACTTTAGAACACAGAAGAAAGAAAATCTTGACAAGCATAGAAGAGAAAAGAAATGCAAATGTAGGAAGATCATGCAAAAGTGAGAAGCCACACATTTGAAAGAAACAATATGTTATTTATATTAACATAATTTGTTTATGCATAACACACAAGGACATACACACACACACACACACACACACACACACACACCCCACTTAGATCTTAATGTTTGCATAATATAGTAGAGTTCCAGTTATCTCCAGTCCTGAAATAATAGTGAATGCTCTATTAATTTTAATTGTCTTTTTCTAGGAAGCATGTGAGAGAGTGGTGATGAGAACATCACCGTAGGCATAGTCTGTTAGTGAACTAAGCCAACAAAATTACACATACATTCATACACACACACACATACATACACACACTATATATAATAATGATATTTAATATATATAATATTATACATATTATTTGTTTCATTCATAGAGTGCTCTAATCAAATACCAGTGTCAATGACACAAAGTTCACACTAAATCTATCTAGGTGGAATCCTTGGCTACATGCAGGAATATACATCCTTCCGTGAGGCCCTCCTAATACTACCCAGGCTGAACTGATTGTTCTTCCTGGCTTGTCTACCTATACCTCACCCTGTAACTCTTCCTAAATCAGCACATTAAAGTACCTGCTTATTTTACAAAAAGAACTGTTTGTTTGCCACACTTAGCTTCTGGAAAGTGGATAAAAAAATCAAATCTGTCAATCATTCTGTAATGTTCTTGAAACTAACAAGTTGAGTAACAAATGATTGATTTCTCTATCATGAGGACAAGCTCCATGATATGTCATATACGGTAAGAAAAACAAATGGATTTTAAAATGTAGAATACACCTCAAAGCCCTGATTAAAGAACCAACAAGAGTTAAGTTTTCTCAAATGTACAATGATTTGATAATGTCCGTGGTTGATAAGGTTTTATGTTTTGTTTGTTTGTTTGTTTGAAGGATCATCTCTCTATGTACTCCTGGCTGTTCTGAGCCTCACTATGTAGACCAGGCTGGCCTCAAATTTACAGAGATTCTTCTGCTTTTGCCTCCAGAGTGCTTAAAGGTGCTCACTATGCCTGACTCATAGATCAGTTAGTTTCAAATGTAGGTTTCAGTTAGGAAAACAGGATCACAAAATAGGCCTGAATGTACCCGATCTCAGAAACTAAGCAATAAGGGACCTAGTTAGTTAGCTCTTAGAGGGGAGAACTCATTCTGCACATTTATCATTCTGGGTCTAATACAGAAGAAATCCCACAGAACACATAAAGAGATGGTAAGGCTCAGACTTCAGGGAAGGTTGAGATTTAAATGCTCACTCGATAGCTCCAGTTATTTGCCCAAGAAGCCACTTTAAATACTGAGCTAACATTGGAAAAGAAAGCAAAGTCAGTTGTATCGTATGTAACTCATGCATAACTTCATTGAACACAATTTGTTGGTTGTAGTTCGTATTTACTTTGTTCTAAGTAGATAAGTTAAGAAAACATTGGCATGTTTGAAATACATAAATAATTGAATAAATAATTGCCATTGTATTAAGTTAGGTGTACACACATACAACACTAGGATTTAAAGACTATCATTTAATCCCTCTAGGGTTAATTTAAATGCAAATGCTAGGTTCAAATCTTTGCAGTTGCATAGTAGAGAAGAGTTCCAGCTCTGAAATAATGATGAATATTCTATTAACTATAATTGTTATTTTCTAGGAAGCACGCAAGAGAGTGTGACGAGAACATGGCTGTAGGCAGAGGTCTGCTAGCCAACTAGGCCAACAAAATTACACCTCTTGTCAAAATTGGAAGGGTGGTAGTCATTAACAGTTCCAATAAAGGGTGACAATATAATTAAATATTTTATCTTTATTCACTTGTGAATATTGAGCTAATTGTGGAAGTCACAGGAAGAAAAAAGAAACCGCCTGTCTAATTGGATCCAGGCCTGACTTGTGTGTGGTAAGGGCAGACCTGACTAAGCAGTCAGGACAACTGTTCCTAAGCATTGTAAAAATTGTTTTAATTTAGAAGAAACTTGTTCTTAAAGCTTTGTTCTATTTAAAGTTAAATTAAATGTTTCCTTCTAAAAAATTCCAGTCATGAATTTAACCTCTCATTCTCTGTTAAACATTAGGAAGATGTCAAATTCAATGACTTATTTATAATTAGATAAATGGTTCAGTGATTCTATTATAGGTGTGCGAAAAAGTGCTATTAGGAAATCTGGTTTTAGGTCAGCAGTTTTTAATCATATGCTTTAAAGTTTTTGTTTGTTTGTTTGTTTGTTTGTTTTTTTCTCCTAAGATGGAGTTTCTCCCTGTAATACCCATGGCTGTCCTGGAACTTGCTTTGTAGAGCAGGCTGACCTCAAATTCACAGAGATCCACCTGCCTCTGCCTCCTAAGTGCTAGGAATAAAGGCATGCACCACTAGCACCCGGCTAACCATATGCATTTTTATCTGGCCCTTCAGCATCACATTATACTGCAACTGTTCATTTTTAAAGCCACTATTGAGCTCAGATTAGCGGCTGTAAAGTAGAAATCACAGTATGGCAAAGAAGTTGCAAAAATACAGCTTGGTAAATAAATTTCAAAAGAATACTGAGTAATTCTCACCCCCAGCATAATGTTATAAGGTGAAAACTGAGAAATGTGTTTTACTTCATCTTCAGGATTATTTTAATGTAAAATCAAAGTTCACTGTTGGAGCAAAACATCTTAAAGATGTCTTCACTGTTCTTGGTGGCCTGACACTTAGTTGAGCCCAATGCCCCAATTAGTTTATATTGAAGGCTACATCTTCTTGACATAACCCTTTCAAGTCCCCTGAGATTTCTATGATGCTTAATGAGCTAAAAAAATATTTTCTGTGAATTTCTCTCAATTAAAAGAAATTTGTATCTCTTTGGTTACCACAATTTTAATCTTGATAATGGAGTTAGTGAACATTGAATCAATAATACAATGAACGTGTAAACTAATTATCTAGAGTATATGAAATATGTGTATGTATTCCTATTCATCAGTACATTTAGTTACAGAATATTTCAGTGTGATATCTTCATAGAATTATTGTAATGCCAAGGTATGTAGATTCTTGATAATATTTAGCATTATCTACAATTTGCTGAGTGCTCACTCTGTACTACATAGTGCTTGAGTAATAATTTACTTTAAGAAGGAACTGTAAACCTTAAAGTTCAAAAAGTAAGAAATATATAAAATGTAGTTTATATAACACAATAAAGTCAGCAATATTAATATTTTACTCCAAACTGTGATCTGAAGCTTTTCTTACTATTTTGTCTTCCCACATAGGCCACAAAGTTTCCTGTCTGCCTTCTATACTGTAACTAAATGGCATTTTCTATCATTTGTTATATATGTATATCATATATATGTGTGTTCTATATGGATATATATATATATATATAAAAAGAAAGATTACACATATATCCTTCCTCTGTCTGTCACCATTAGCTTTTCTTTTAAAGTTGGTGTCTAGGGTCAGGTGACACAGAGGATATTGGGAAGCCATGAGTTTAAAATTTTGCCCTAAATTCTTATCATATTGAGACATTCTTTTCCAGCTTCAATCCATCAATAATAAATTGTGAATGCTGGATAATCTGCATATCACAAGGACAATAAATAAAAAGTAAGCATTCTGAACTTAGAATATGTTTTGTTTAGAAGCTTAGCTTCCTTGAAAATATAAATATAAATTTTTCCGTAAATAGTCACATTTTCACACCAAAAGTCCTTATCACCAAAAACTGGTTCCTGTATACCTACAAATAATATATGTCTAAATTATGTAAGTTCTACAAACAATTGTATAGATCTTCTGAACTTTTATTTTTCCATTGAGAGTTAGTCATCAACTATAAAATGAGCAATGCTGAGTGCCATTACATTTGGAATTTATAGAATTAATTAAAAACTGTTAACACTGAAATTATAGTGCTTGTATTTTTTACTAAAAAAGTAGTCTGAACCATGGAAAGGCTAATTTGTTCCAGACTTTTTAGCTAAATCAAAAGTGAAATTAGCCATATCAGATGAGAATGATTAATCGGTCTGCTCTGTCATACTAACTCCTTTCCAATGTTATTAAATAAAACAAATGATCTTATTCTCAATCCCCTAGAGCAACTCAAGCCCCTTTTGGGTATTTTTCTAAATATCAATCAATTACTTATCATAAGAGAGAGAGAACCTTACTCAAAATATTTGCCTCTCAGAAAATTAGTCTCTTTAGCTTTACTTACTGCCTCTTCAAAATTCCAGATTTGTTCCCCATGAAGTAATTGCATTTCTGTTTGTTTATTTGTTTGTTTGTTTTTGTAGGTACTTTTGTGATTAAGCAATGGCTTACAGGGGCTTCTCACACACTAGACATACTTTAAATAGGAAGAACATGTTAGAACCTTCACACATATGGTGAGTGAATATCATTCCTGATCATAATTTCACTACTGTGTAGGAATTTGCAAGTGTGATTTGCTTTCAGGTTCTGTGAAGTTTGTTTTTTATCAATGCTTTAAAATGATGCCCAAAACAGATAGGAGGACCCTGATAGAGTACTAAGGAGATGAGACAACAGAAATGTTATTTCATTTCATTGCGTGGAGCATCTCTGTCTGTTTAGGTCTAGGGATTTACTCATAAGATACGTTTATCCCGTTGCATCAACAGCTGTCACTATTATCTTTGTGCACTGTGCATCAGTGTGGTGGGGTGTCTTTATTTGACTACCGATCTTACCAGTTCCAAGTTTCTGCACAGTTGATGCTGATGCAGTTTCATTTTTTTGTAAAAGGACTCTAGTGAGAGGTGAAAGTTGACAACTCATATAAATATCTTTCTCAATTTCCTTTGTTAAATATACTTGTTTCATATAGTATATTTCATAAAATATAATACATTTTAATCACATTTATACCCCACTATTCTTCTTAACTCCTCCCAGACCAACAGAGCCACCTTAAATCCTCTAGGAATGTCATGTCTTGTTTAAAACAAAAGCCATTGAATGCAATGTGTGCCAACCATATTTTCATGGTTGTACACTCATCCAATGAAGTGTGATCAGCGAAGCAGGGGCCACATCCTTAAAGAAAATGGGTTCACCATATCTTGAAACCATCAACTGCCACTAGCCCATCAGCTAGAGGCAGGGGTGCTCATGTACCCATTCTTACTCTGTGCTAGATTGTCGACTGTCTTGATCTTTGCAGGGAACCCCAGCTGCTCTGAGTGCGTGAGGGTAATAGTTTTGACATGCCCAGAAGACACTGTTTAACTCCATTCTACTCCAACATTTGACTCTTACAACCTTTTCTCCATTTTCTCATGGTAGACCATGAGCCTTCACTGGAAAGGATATCATAACAATACCCCATTTTTAGCTTATCATCTCACATTTATTTTCTGTACTTGACAAGATGTGAGTTTCTGCATGAATCATGTATTAGGGCACAAAGAGACTTATCTGATGTGATCTGAGAGCTGCAGTGGTCTAATTTAGAGAGCAGTTTGATGAATGCCCATTTAGCATAAAAATAGTAGTAGATTTTATTAATTAATTTTTTCGTTTATTTTACTTCCCCTCCTTTCTCCTCCCATTCCCTCCCCCTATCTCTTTTCTGGCCCCAATCCCCAATACACCCCTCCTCCATCTCTCTTCAGAAAGGGGCAGGCCTCCCATGGCCAGCAACAAAGTATGGCATATCAAGTTGAAGTAGGACTAAGCACCTCTCCTTGTATTAAGGATGGACAAGACAATCCAGTATTAGTAACAGTTTCCCAAAAGCCAGCCAAAGCCTAGAGACAGGCCCCACTGTCACTGCCAGGAGTCCCACAAGTAGTCCAAGGCACACAACCACTACACATCGGCAGAAGGCCTAGGCTGGTCCCATGCAGGCTCCCTAGCCAGTGGTCCATAATACGTGAGCTCCCACGAGCAAGCAAATTGCTTCCGTGGGTTACGTTGTGATGAACCTGACTCTCCTGGTGTTTATAGTCCTTCCTCCCTGTCCTCAGTAGGATTTACCTGGGTTGGACCCAATGCTTGGCTATAGATCTCTGCACCTGTTTCCATCAGTTACTGGACAAAGGCTCTCTGGTGACAATTGGAGTAGTTACCAATCTGATTACAGGAGATAACCAGTTCAGGCTACCTATCCACTATTGCTCAGAGTCTTAGCTGGGGTCATCCTTATAAATTTGTGGAAGTTTGCCTTGCATCAGGTTTCTACCTGACCCTGAAATGCTTCCCCCATCAAATCATCTCTTTCATTACTTTCTACTTCCTTCCTCGATCCAATCCCTTATGTTCTCATCACCACCTATCCCCAGTCTACCCAGGAGATCTCTTCTATTTCCCCTTCCCAAGGAAAGCCATGGATTCCCATTTGAGCTCTCCTTGTTACCTAATCTCTCTTGGTCTGTGGATTTTAGCATGATATCCTTTACTTTATAGCTAAGGTCCACTTATGCATGAATACATACCATGTTTGTCTTTCTAGGTTTGGATTACTTTACTCAGAATGGTTTTCTCTAGTACCACCAATTTGCCTTGAAATTTCCTGATGTTATTGTTTTTAACAGCTGAGTAATACTCCATTGTGTAAATGTACCACATTTTCTTTATCCATTCTTAGGTTGAGAGGCATCTACATTGTTTCCAGGTTCTGGCTATTATGAATAGTGCTGGTATGGACATAGTTGAGCAACCATCCTCGTTGTATGATTGAGCTTCCTTTTGGTCTATGTCCAAGAGTAGAATAAATGGATTAAGGTAGATTGATTCCAAGTTTTCTCAGAGACTGTCATATTGATTTGCCAAATGCCTGTATAAGTCTGTATTTCCACCATCAGTGAAGGAGTGTTTCCCCTTGCTCCACATTCTCTCCAGCATAAGCTGTCATTAGTGTTTTTTATCTTATCCATTCCTACTGGTGTAAGAATTTCAGAGTTGTTTTGCCTTGCATCTCTCTTTTGACTAAAAATGTTGAACAACCCTTTAAGTGTATTGTAGTTGTTTTGTTTTGTTTTCCTCTTTGGGTACCTACCACCCAGCTCCCAAATAAATACAGGGAGACTTATTCTTACTTTATGAATGCCCAGCCTTAGCTTAGATGTTTCTAACCAGCTTTTATAACTTAAATTAACTCATTTCTCTTTAATTATGTTTTAATCTCTAGGATTTTTGCTTTTTTCTATTCTATATATCTTTCTTTCTTTCTTACTCTGTGGCAGGCTGTGTGACTGCATGGCTGACTCCTGGCAACCTTCTCTCTTTCTCCTTTCTCGCTCCTCACTCTCTTCCCTAGATTTCTCTTCCTATTTATTCTCTGACTGCCGGCCCCACCTGTTTCTCTCTCCTGCCTAGCTAATGGTTCTCATGCTCTTTATTAGGCCAATCTGCTGTTTTAGGAAAAGTAACACAGCGTTGCAGAGTTAGACAAATGCAACATAAAAGAATGAAACATATCTTTGCATCATTAAACAAATATACCACAACATAAATGTATGTAACACATCTTAAACTAATGTGCATCTTAAACTAGTGTATCTCTACCATTTGAGATTATTCTGTTGAGAATTCTATTTTGATCTGTACCTCATCTTTTAATTGCATTATTTTTTTTGATGTCTAGTTTCTTGAATTCTTTATATATTTTGGAAATCAGCCCTTTGAGATATGTGGGGTTGGTAAAGATGTTTTCCCATTCTATAGACTGCCATTTTGTCCTATTAACAGTGTTCTTTGCCTTACAGAAGGTTTTCAGTTTCCTGAGGTCTCAGTTATTAATTGACAATCTGTGTCTGTGCTACTGGTGCTCTATTCAGAAAGTTGTCTCCTGTGCCAATGCATTCAAGGCTATTTCCCACTTTCTCTTCTATTATGTTCAGTGTAACAAAATATATGTTGAGTTCTTTGATCCACTTAAACTTGAAGTTTGTGCAGAGCAATTGATATGGATCTATTTACATTCTTCTACATACCAACATTTAGTTATGCCAACGCCATTTGTTGAACATGCTTTCTTTTTTCCATTGTATAATTTTGGTTTCTTTTTCAAAAATTAGGTGTTCACAGGTATGTAGATTTATGTTAGGGTCTTTGATTCAATTCTATTGATCCACTTGTCTGTTTTTATGCCAATACCTTGCTGTTTTTATCACTATGGCTATGTAGTGGAGCTTGAAATCATGGATGGTGATATTTCCAGAAGTTTTTTATTGTACAGGATTGTTTTAGCTATCCTGGGTATTTTGTTATTCCATATGACTTTGAGTATTGTTTTTTTCAAGTTCTGTAAAAAATTAAAATTTTGATTGGGATTTCATTGAATCTGTAGATTGCGTTCGGTAAGATGGTCATTTTTACTATCTTAATCCTATAAATCCATTAGCATGGGAGATCTTTCCATCTTCTGATACCTTCCCCAATCTTTTTCTTAAAGGACTTGAAGTTCTTGTCATATAGTTCTTTCACTTGTTTGGTTAAAGTTATCCCAAGGTATTTTATATTATTTGTGGCTATTGTGAAGGGTGTTGTTTTCTTCATTTCTTCCTCAGCCTGTTTATCATTTGAATTTAGGAAGGCTACTGTTTTGTTGTTGTTGTTGTTTTCATGGTTTTTTTTTTTGAGTTAATCTTGTATCTAGCCACATTACTGGAGGTGTTTATCAGTAGCAGAAGTTCCTGGGTAAAATTTTGGGGGTCATTTATGTATACTATTATATCATCTGCAGTTAGTGATACTTTGACTTCTTCCTTTCTAATTTGTATCCCCTTGATCTCCTTTTGTTGTTTTATCATTATAGCTAGAACTTCAAGTACAATATTGAATAGACATGAATAGAGTGGACAGTCTTGTCTTGTTCCTGATTTTAGTGGAAATGCTTTGAGTTTCCATTTAATTTGATGTTGGCTATAGTTTTATTGTATATTGCTTTTGTTATGTTTAATTATGTTCCTTGTATCCCTGATCTAGCCAAGACTTTTATCATTAAGGGGTGTTGAAATTGTCAAAGATTTTTTTACAGTATCTAATGAGATGATAATGTGTTTTTTTTTTTCAGTTTGTTTATACGGTAGATTACATTGATAGATTTTTCCTATGCTGAATCATTCTTGCATCTCTGGAGTGAAGTCTACTTGATCTTGGTGGATGATATTTTGATGGATTCTTGGATTTGCTTTGATAATATTATATTGGGTGGATGGGTTGGACAGTAGAGTAGGTCTTTGGGAAACAGGATCCAGTGGGCAGGGGCAGACAAGCTAGAAGAAGGGACACTCACCTGCTTATGGGCTGGTTCAGACTGCAAAACAGCTCTGGAATTCCAACAGAGATGGGGTCATGATCCAACAACCTTGCTATTGTTAAGGTAAGAGGGGGAGGGGAACTGAATGTGCCCTAGTGCTTGGAGTCTGGTGATTTGGACAGCTTAGCTGGAAGGCCAGTCACTCACCTGTTCTTCGTACCGATGTAGGCTGTACCTGGATTTATGGAGTCTTCTAGAGTTTCAGGGAAAGGCTGACTAGGGGAGGATGATAAGGTGGGTGGGGTTGAGTACCAAATATGTCATAGCAGAACAGGATCCAGCAGTGAGTAGGTGCAGTCCAGCTGGCAGGAGGGTGACTCACCTGCTCACTGGCTGCTGGGGACTGCACCAGTGTCAGTAGTAGATATTTTTTATCACCATATTTCACTTATTCTTTCTTTTTATTTTTAAAGTTATTTCTTTCATTCATTATTTCATGTGCTTCTTTGTGTGTGTGTGTGTGTGTGTGTGTGTGTGTGTGTGTGTGCGTGTTGGCATGCCGCTGCATGGATATGGAAGTCTGAGGATAACATTCAGGAGTCAATTCTCTCCTCCATTGTGTGAGGTTCAGGGATCAAATTTAGGTCATCAGGCTTGATGACAAGTAGTGCCATTATTCACTGAGTCATCCCAATGTTCTATAGGTATTGTTTATGCTCAAAAATATAATTACTCTTACTAAAATTTATATATTATTATAATTTATTGTTTATGTATATTTTTATATTTAATTTTTTATTCTCCAAGTGTATTCATTATTTGCTTTTCCAGGCAAGTTTTAGATTAAAAAGTAGATATTAAAAATACATGCTTTTAATAGATTAAACATACATTTATTACATTAACAATTTCTATGAATAAAAAACCATATTCATATTCTGAGACTGAAGCATTTGAAGCAGATGAAGTCCTTGCTAGTCAAATATCAGGAAGGCATTTAAGCGATCACATAGTTAAGAATTTTAATCTCTTGTTAGAGGTTCTGCATGTATGTAAAAATAAACTTAATTGATTTTCATTTCCCTTCTAAATGTATTACTGTAAAATGATTTTAGCGGTATACGCAATCACAGCAGAAAGCCATACGGAATAGGAAGTGAGATGCAGAATGTTTGAGTCTCATTTGACTACAGATGCAGAAGCAGGTTCTTTGGAGTTCTCTTTGTGTGGGGAGTGAACTTTCTTGGATTGAAGAAGAGTTTCTAGCTGCTGTGAAGGGTATTTAGATCCCAGTCTCATTGTGTTTAACACCAAGTTATTCATTTATATCTGAACAAAAATTTTTCCTAGAAGGATATTTTCTTGTGGGTGTTTGGAACCTATCCCTGGTCCCTTGCAAAAGCAATAAGTCCTCTTAAGTACTACACATCTCTCAAACACCACTCTTTTGTTTGTTTCAAATTAGTTTAATCCAAGGAAGAGTTATAATTTCCATGAAGCAGTACTTTGCCTTCGTTTTTGGTGTACAATATGGTCTTGTATCCTCACCTGATATCTCACATTTGCTTCTGTAGTGACCTATTTGATAATATTATAGTGGACTTCATGATTATAATACACCTATTTTGCCATGAAAATAGGTACTACCATTATGACATGTAATAGTAGATGTTCTTATTTCTACTGTATGTTTGTAATAGACCCATTTGTTCCTAAGCATAATTTTTCCAGGAACATTTGGGACTCTGTTTTATAACAACAATAATAAGAACAATCCACACTGATCAATGCACATTTGTCCAAAATGAGATACAAACTCCTAGTAACTAACCTTTTACAGCCTTCTTCCGATTTTACAGCTTTTGCACCCATGGACTGTGGAATAGTGATGGGGCCTGTTGATTTAGATCTTTTATCTGTGGCTAAGTACTCACAGCTATTTAATGTCAGCATTTTAAACAGATTTGAGGGTCTACATTAACCTTCACCATCTTCAATGACATTCTTATGTGACCAAGTTTGAGAGCAGCGCAAATATATCAATATACACATAAATATTTAGAAAGCAGCTTCATAAAATTTAGTAAAACAACATCTGTATGTTCTCCAGTAGGGCACATGGCTTTCCTAGCTAGGGATTTTACCATGTTTAGAGTACTATTCACAATTCTTTACTGTAGAGAAAGCCTGAAATCCAATTAAAAGAGGGGTATTGATGTTTACTTTTTACTTACCTTTTTATATCATACAATATATTTTATCATATTCTTTCCCTTCCCCAAACTCCTCCCAGAACCCCTCACCTTCCTACCCACCCAACTTCTCTTGCCCTCTCTCCCTCATCTGAAAACAAAACAAAAAAAAATAGAAAATTAAACAAATAATATAAAAGAAAAAATAAAATAAAATAAAATAAAATAAAAATACCAAAAGAAAATCAAACAATAAGCAAACACACACACACACACACACACACACACACACAAACCACGGAGTCCATTTTGTGTTGACCACTTACTCCTGTGCATGGAGCCTTCCCTGGAATGTGGGTGATACAGCCAGTGACACTCCACTGGAGAAAGGGGAGAAAGGGGACTTTTCCCTTCCACAGCAAATACAGATTACAGATAGCTTCTTTGACTTCTGCTTCTCCATGCTGGAATTTTGTCTGGTTTGATTTGTGTAGGTTTTGTGCATGTTGCCCCAGTTTTTGTGAGTTTATATGTTATTAATATGTTGTATCTGGAAGATACTGGTTTCTTTGAGTAATCCATCACCTCTGGCTTGCATATTCTTTCTACCTCCTTTTCCACATAGATCCCTGAACCTTGAGGGGAAGGTTTTGATAAAGGTACCAGTTAATGAATGAGTGTTCTAAAGTCTCAGTCTCTGCATACTGTCCAGATTTGCTTATTTGTGTTAATTACTAACTGCTTCAAGAAGACTCTTCTCTAATGAGGACTGAGTGATGCTTTGATCTACGGGCACAGCTATTGACCATTAGGGGTCACTTTTTGCTATGTTCTTTTATCAGTTTGATGGTAGTAGGCTTTCCCCTAGGTATATGACCTATGAGATCTCAGGTTGTAGGCCACTTTAGCAGTATCAGCAATGAGTTCAACTTCATGGAGTAGGCTTTAAGTAGACTTTAAAAAGTTAGTTGGTTGCTTCCATAATATCTGTACCATAATTTTACACTAGTATATAGTGCAGGCAAGTCTCTGCTGTAGGCCTCAGGATTGGTAGCAGGATGATTTTGATAATTACTATATTTCATCAAGATAGCTATATTGTTAATTTAGAAATGTCTGAGACATTGCATAGGGTAAATGTTAATATAGTTATATTTTAAGAGATTCTTAACTTCCAGAAATAAAACAAGTCATACTGG
>CABHPH010160434.1:0-27657 GCA_902168325.1 Peromyscus nudipes | reverse complement strand
TGTAGCTTTGTGCCTTTCCTGGAACTCGCTTGGGAGACCAGGCTGGCCTTGAACTCACAGAGATCCGCCTGCCTCTGCCTCCCAAGTGCTGGGATTAAAGGCGTGCGCCACCACCACCCGGCCATACTGTTATTTTTACTAAATGAATTTTCTAAGCTCTAATGAAATTCTCGGTATCTTAAGCAACTCACCACATACATAATTTAATACAATTCTTAACAGTCTCTGATGAAATGATTTTTGAATTTTAATTATTTGGTTGATACAGTTTGTGACTATATTAACGATAAAACATTTTTAAGAAAAAGAATGATGTTTAGCTCTGTAACTTTCAAACATTATTCTATATGCTATTCTTTGTAAATATGTAACTACAAATAATTTTTTGACATAGCTTGATGAAATGATGCATCCAAATGAAATTATCACTAGCCAAAACATGTAAGTTTACAGGATTAGTTTACCAAGTCTGTATTACCGACTTGTTATATTCTCAAAGTTCGACTTTCATATAGATTTATCACAGGACGGCATCTTAACACCCAAGTCCATATTACTGATCAATAACACACAGATATTTTACAAGTTGTTAAAATGCATTGGTTTATAGATAAAACTTAACATTTAATTATAAAATATTTATATACATTTTCTACTACATGTAAATTATTCTCCTACTGATATGGTTGAGTTAAATATTCTTTTATCAATTTACAATTATACTGATTTATTTTCACAAGTGGCCAATAGATTTGAAAATGAAAATAATAGCATAAAATGGCACATAGTTAATGCAAAAGTAAATATTTTATTGATTTTTTTATTTATACAAGGCACTATTTTATGTAACTCATGGCAATATTAATAACTGATAAACAACTCTATTTTAATCTATTTTGGTTGCCTTGTTTAGTTTCTTTCCAATCCTAACATTTGGGAAAGATAATGCAATATAAATTAACTAACTATATTTTTTATAAACATATACAGTGCTAGTTCAGTGTAAGTGGTTTACATATGAGTATGTATATATGAAAGTATATAACCCATTTTTCTGAATACTTAAATTAGATGATAAAATTTTATAGAAAATAATGGAAATGAACCTTTTCACCATATGTAATTAATACATGAGGAAAGTTTTATGTATATAATAACTTAATAAATATTGGTAGAAATACATTGCTGGTGGCTTGAAAATTTTGCCATTATTTTCTCTGGAAAAATGTCAGGTTTCTGTTTCCCATTCTGTCTTTGAGCACCTAAATGAGCATTGAGCAGATTACAGAATTCTAATGTAAGGAATTTCTCTCTATGTTTAGCAAAATCTGCTTTTTTATGAAAAGTCAATTACAGGTATAATTTTACTTTCTGAATTTAGTGTACTTATAGGATCAAGGCTATATATATATATTTTTGAATATAATTATTCTGTTTATTCTAGGTCCTTGGTGCTAATAAAAATACATTTTTCCATGAATGTTTCTTTAATATAAGAAATATACATTTTATTTTTTTAGTGTGTTTAAGATCACTTAGTCTGTCTTTTATGCCTGAAAAAATTTTATAGTGTTTTTGGATATTTTGTCTAATACCACGTGTTTACTTAATAATAAAAACAGTACATTGTCAATGGTGAGAAAAGTATTAGCTGTTTTCCTCTCATTATTCTATGCCTGAGGTTCTAGTTATACTTTTTGGAAAACTGACTTATTTTGTGTACTGCTTAATTGCCTATTTGCTTGAGAAATTCTAACCTTTTCACTTCCTATTTGTGTATCCTATGTTATTTTCTTCCATGTTTATTTAAATATCTCCACATTTGTTTTATCTTGATGTCTGTTGTGGAATGTGAATTTCAGAAGGAGATGCCTATAAAGATACAAGAAGCATATAGAATACCAAATAAATTGTATCAGAAAAGAGAGTTCCCTTACCACAAAATAATTAAAACAATAAACATGAAGAACAAGAAACAATATTAAAAGTTGTAAGGGAACAGATCAGGTACCATATAAGGGCAGACCTATTAGAATTACACCTGATTTCTCAGTGGTTTAACATGGGAAAAGCAGTATATGTAATTCACCAAATAAACAATTGAAATAAAAAGTAAAAGTACTTCATCATCTCATTCAGTTTCAAAATAAATCCTTTGACAAAATTCAACACCACTTCATGATAAAAAATCCTGGGGAGATTAGGGATAAACAGACATTCCTGTACATAATAAACACAATTTACAGCAAGCCTATAGCCAACATCAAATTAAATGGAAAGAAACTGAAGCAATTCTACTAATATCTACTAAAACCTGACAAGGTGTCCTCTCTCTCCATATCTATTCAATAGTGTAATTGAAAGTTTAGCTACAGCAATAGTATAGTGAAGGAGGTCAAGGGAATACAAATGGAAAGGAAGAATTCAAAGTATCTTCATTTGCAGATGATATGACTCAAAACCTAGCCATACTACTCTTAGGCATACATCCAAAGGACACTCTACGCTACCACAAAGACACTGCCTCAACTATATTCATTGTGGCATTACTTATAATACCTAGGAACTAGAAACAACCTAGATGTGTCTCAACCAAAGAATTGATACAGAAAATATGGTACATTTACACAATGGAGTATTACTCAGCTGTTACAAACAATGACATCATGAAATTTGCAGGTAATGGATTCATTTAAAGAAAACCCTGAGGGAGGTAACCCACATTCAGAAGCATAAATTTGGAATGTATTCAGTTATATGTGGATATTTGCTGTTGAGTAAATGATAATTAAGCTACAACCTAGACCAGCAGAATTTAGGTAAAATGGATGGCCCTATGGGGACACGTGGATCTCCCTGGGAAGGGAAAATGGAATAGATTTTGCAGTGGACTGGGGGCTGGTGGCAACAGGAGAGTTAGTGATCACGTGAGCAGAGAGGGTAAGAGAGAGAGTTCAGGGAGAGACAGTTGTAAATGGGTGTCAATTTGGGGTTCAGTGTGGAAACCTAGTGAGTGCAGTGGAAACTTTCTGGAATCTATGAGAGTGACCGTAGTGAAAACACCTGGTAATGGAGGCTACAGAGTCTGAACTGGCCATCTTTGGTAGTCAGGTGAGGCTTCTGGTTGTAAGACTGTATTGCATTTGTTTGTGTTGTGGGACAAGGGAGTTTTGTGGAGATCCCTAAACAACCCATTCTGATGCTAGGACAGATGGTTTGCTCTGTGAATACTGAAAGTGGACCTCCATTGCTTAGGCCAACATCCATGCAGCTCATTGAACACAGAGAGGTCGAGCTGGTGTCTGCATGGAGACCTCATGCCTAAATCCTGGTCTCTTTGGCATGAGAAGGTATTATATAGGCTATGGGAGGGAAAATATGGACATAAGCTAAGACACAAAACCCTCAACCTTCAATGTATTTTTGCAATATTGCTGGAAAACTTGTGGAAGTGATCTCCAATGTTTAGTTTAACCTAAGGCCCTTCCCATGAATTGGAGTCCATACTTTTTTATTTTATTTTATTTTATGTTATTTTATTTTATTTTATTTGGTACCACAAATCTTTATTTTTTTATTAAGAAAACTTTTTTATTCATTTTATATAGAATCAAAGATCCCCCTCTTTCCTCTTCCAGCCCCTCCAGTCTTCCCTTCCCAACCCAAACCCCATTCCCTGCTACAAGAAGGTAAGGCCTCCCATAGGGAATTACATTTAGTAGAGGCAGCCCCTCCCCCTGCCTCAAAACTATGTGAGGTGTCCCATCCTAGGTAGTGGGGAGACCATACTTTATACTTATATATTATATATTATTTCCCTGTTACTCATTCTATTTCATGATATTGACCTAAATTCTAGTAATCAATTCTTCATCTATGTTTAATCTAATGTTGAAAAAAATCCACCAGGCAATTAGAAATTTTCACAAATACTAATAGATCAGAATTGGAGGAAAATATGCAAACTGGCAATCACAAAAGTTATAATTAACTATCCATTATATCCTTGGGGAAGAAAATATTCTCTCTAATCAGTGGAGAGACTACAGCTGTGAGGTCCTCAGTTTGCCTTCACAGTAGATTGGCAGAGTGCTTTTTAACAAATATTGACTATTTCCTGGAATGGTACATTGTTTGAGATGGCCATATTAAGTTTTCTGCTTCAGTATTGGTTCAAGACAATATAGAATGGGGAATAGAAAGAAAAGTAATGGAAAATTCAAAGCAGAAGAAAAGATACACTGTAGATACAGTCAACAAGAAAGAAATGAAATTAGAATAGAACAATATATTTGGATTATAATACAAGTATTATTATATTTTTTCTAAAATTTTTCCCTTATTGTGGGTCTATTTTTTCTGAACTGAAACATTCCTTCCTGCAGAGAGGGTGTCTCAGCAGACACAGGATGCTCATGATAGTTAAAAGGTTTGGGAAGCTCCGAAGTTTACAGGATTGCCAATCCCCACCTCTGTCTAAGGTTATAAAAGTACTAAATTATTACTGGAAAGAGGAGACTTCATTGTTAGAGCCGACTGCAAGGTTTTACAGATCTCTAGGGATGCAGTCTTTTATGCTGTAACCTAAACCTTTGATTTATCCATGTATGAATAAGTTACTCCACGCATACTGCTAAATATGACTACAATAAATTCATTTGTTCACTAAGATGGAATTGATTGGAAATATTTCTTTGGTTTGTGCTTAATTTCCTATCTCTGGTGAGACAATGTATGTTTATGTATCTCAGGAGAAAAAAATAATCACAGATTAGGGCCAGTGCCTGATGAATAGTACATATATCACACATTCACCCTGAGAGTCCAACACACAGAAAGATTCACAATGAAAGCCAAGGGGCAATCAAGCACAAAAGCTAGGGCATATATTACGAGATCTCTTGGACTCCCAGACCAACAATTGCAAGGACAGTTGCCCATACCTGGCACTGTGATGTAATAGATAGACTTATGGCTCTTAGGGGATCACTGTCACTCCAAATGCCATAATTTCAGCTACATTATTTATGTATATATTTAAAACACTTATATGTATATATTTTGCATATATGCACTTATATAGTGTATTTTAAATAAAGGAAAACTAATGTTTCCTTGTAGGAAACAGAAGAAGTCCTAATTTGCAAATAACAGATTAAATACTTAGTGAATGTGCATTATTGACAAGAACCAATGACTCAGATTTGTTGGAATTATCAAAGTCTGCATCTTGATGTATCTCAAAGGCATGGGAAGACCTTCTTCCAGTCCAAGTTACAAGTGTTTGTGAATGATTGACTGGTGTGTGTAAATACTAGAAATTGCAGGTTCCTGCTCCTAGATAATACGACAGCAACCTAAGACTGTTGCTCTATATACAAAAAAACAAAAAGTATAAGTACAAAGCAATTGTGAATGGTTCCTGCCAACACCTGTCTTGTGTTTTTGAAAACTAACACTAAGGTACATATTTGTGAATAACAAACTATGGGTAGTGATGGGAGCTACATTTGTAAACTATATGACTGTAACACATTTTATCTAAATTCTTCTTGCCCATATTTGAGCATAAATGAGAATAGCAGGAAATAGTGACCTAATTGGGAAATGGGAAAATAGGGGTTGGCAGCTCTTTAAGAAGGGACAATAGAGGAAAATACAAGAGGAAGAAAAATGGTAACACAACACTGAGGATATCAGAAAAACTTATAAGGAATAATAATATTAACTATTTTTCTGAAAACATATCATATATGCAATTCTGCATATGAATATACATATATCTTTTGAGTTCTTGGTCAGGGCTCTCTAAGAGACTCCTCAAACATATAGCCTATTGTTATTGCCCTTAACTGTACCTCAGAGGCTGAAAGTAATTCCTTATTGTGGAAGATACCATGTACTTCAGAAACAGGGCCCAGAACCCCTGAGCAGGAACTGACTTGAATACCCACTACTTGAGGACTAGTTTCTTAGTACCAAAAGGTGTCATGTAAGCTTCACACAGATAAAAGCAACCAAGAGTCCTACTCAGCCTATTGCCTAGGAACCACAAGAATGACCAATATGGCAAGATAACATTAAGGGCACAGTAGTGGCCTGTATACCTTGTGGTATAGCTTTCAAATTGGTCTTAAGATCTACTCAACAACAGGGAAATCATTCCTGGTACTGGAAATCTAGACAATTACTCAATTCTAATGAAGTCATGGATCTGGGAGAGATCTTACACTCACCTCTTTACTGTACTAGCATAATTCCAAAGAGTAATCTATAAATATTTGTCCTTCTACAAACAGATAAGAAAAGACCTCAGGCCCCATAAGGAAAACTTTTCTTTGCAACAGACACAGACCATTGAAGTAAACCACAACCAATAAAACTATAGAGCTTTAGAGCCTAAGTCCCAATGTATACAGGTACAAAACATCCCTGCAACAAAAGTTCAGGTAACATTACAGAATAGGAAGGAAGGAAGATTGTAAGAGCCACAGGAACAGAGAGTGTCATGTAAAATTGTGTCTCCTAGTAACATCTGAGGCTATACCCATTACATCTCACCAACATGACTGCCTAAACATGAGCTGAATAAAGACAAAATCAATAGCCATGCCAAAGTATGGCAAGACACATGAATATATACTATAAAGTTTCAGCTGTGTATTAAGCTATACTTTGATGGGCCAAGGGTCTGTCAAAAGGCAAGCCATTCATTATGAATATTTGGTGTTATCTGTTCTGCCCAGATCACAAGGGCCCCCAAAAGACTACCACCATGGAGACCAAATCTTACATGTAAAAGCAAAGAGCCTTTATTTCAAGCTCCGGAGCATGGTCCCTCTGTCTGTCCAACACAGCACAGCTTGAGAGCAGAGAGAGCCCCAAGCTCAGGTGGGGTGGGGTTTTTATCAAAGCAGAGATTGGTGTAGCATGAGTCTTAAAAGTTCTTATCAATAAAATCAAACCTGAGCCAGGTATTGGGGCGAACACTGGAAGGTCAGAGAGACAGAACAAACCACAGCTAACCTCACCTGGCTAACTTCTCTCGGCTGATCTTGTTTCCTCAGACTAGAAGCCTCTGTGTCCTCATATCCGAATGGGTCTCAGCTGAACTGCTGCTCGAAGTCCTGAATGCTTAACCAGCCAAAATGCTTTTCCAGGCCAAATGCTTTTAGTGTCTGGTCCTCACGCCTTATATACCTTTCTGCTTTTTACCACTACTCCCTGGGATTAAAGGCATGTGTCACCATGCCTGGCCATTTCCAATGTGGCCTTGAACTCACAGAGATCCAGAGGGATTTCTGTCTCTGGAATGCTAGGATTAAAGGCGTGTGCTACCACTGCCTCACCTCTGTTTAATATTGTGGCTGTTCCATCTCTGACCCCAGATAAGTTTATTAAGGTACACAATATTTTGGGGAACACAATACCACCACATTGATTGGGGTGAGGGGATTTCCAGAGTTCAGGACCCTAATTTTCTAGTGGTATCTGTAAAATAAAAATTAGGTGTGTGCTAGACTCAAGGATATCTGGCCACCTTATCTAATGGTTAGAATGTTTATGATGTCAGGTACTTCCTCATCCCTGAGTGGATCCCTGGGTGGTATCAGCTTAAAGCATTTCCTGGATCTGGGTGTTGCCTGCCAGTAAGTCTGTCACAGAGGCCTTGTCTAGGCCCCTAAGCCTGTCATGGCTGCTGTGTAGTCAAGCTGTTTTGGGGCCCTCCACATTATTCAGCTTTTGATATTTCAGCTGTCTTCTACTATGAAATTCTTGTGTGCCCAAATACTTCCAGACCATTTGGCTAACAGTTCAGTTCAATTCTCCAAACCTGCTGAACTTCTAGGTAACTAACTCCCTGCCCCCAGCCTAGGAGACAAGCTGGCTGGAAACACATAGCTTTGTTTCTTGTGCACCATCCCCCTGCCTTAAGGCCTAGCAGCTCTCCAGAGCAATTGACTGAGAACAAAAAAGGTTTTTACATATCAATGTGAAAGGTAGAGCAACATTCCTAAGGAGGCAGAGAACCACATGGCCAGGGAAAGAAAGACAGGCATTTTCTGTAGAGCAGACAGAATGGCATGACCAGGGAGAAGAGAAGAACACAGAGGTAATATAGATGGTAAGACAGAACTAGAGAGTGTGAGACCAAAATGAGCCATCTTAGAAATAAGACCAAAATGCTTTCACCCCAAAAACTAAGGCCTAAGATTTCTCCTTCTAGGAATAGGCTAATAGTTACTGAAACCAGTGAGTCCAGATTCCAGAAACCAGGAAGTGTAAAAGTACAGAGTCACAAGGTAGTCACGAGGTAATGCCCGCCAGACTATGGAATGTCCTCTCCCTGGTTTCCAGGGTAACTAACTACAGAAATGTCCCCACCTGAGGGCAGCCAGTGAGAAATGGTAGTGGGCAACCACTCCCTTGGAAGTAAGATTAAGCCATGATTTCTAGAAAGCCCCTAGAAGCGAGCCAATCAGAATTGTACCCGTACTAGCACCCTTGAATGATGTAACCTTGTGACCTTTCCCTTTAAAAACTGAGCTTGCAGATAGGTGGGCACTTCCTCCAGCCTCCACTGCGTTGGATGTATTGGACGAAGTCCCTGCCTAGGCTTGTATTGGATATCCAGAATTAAACCTTGCTTTTGCATTTCGGCATGCTCGTCTTTGGTGGTCTCTCTGGGGGTCACGATCTGGGCACAACAGAGAGTAGTAGAGATGGAGAATGAAGAAAAAGGATGAAGATGAGGCGGGAAGCATAAGAGCTTAGTTGTTAGCAGGACTTTGAGGGAACAGTAAAAGAGAGGACAAAGAGGAACTGAGTGTCAGGATGGAACTGAAGCTATGGAGACAGGATTTCATCCCAGAGAAATAAAGTAGATGGATAAAGAGCTTGATGTATCAGAGTTATTCCTGCCTTGAATGCCTGACAGAGCTGTAGCTGTACTGATAGAATTTTGTCTTAGAGGAATAAAGTTAACAGACATAAAAGCATAGTATATGTAGATTTTCCCCTCAGATATCCCATGCTGGATGTAGCAAAATCCCCAGGACCCTTGGCTAATCAATACCAAAGTTGATGAATGAAAGCTCACAAGGCCTTAATCCTACACAAAGAACTACAGCCAACTAAGGAGTTCTGAGACTGGAAGAAATAGTATTCTCCATGGAGGAGCACACCCATTGGCTATCTAACACTAAATAATCATCCCTGAAGATATCCATAAAATAACACCATATAGTCTGAAAAAATTGATTTTATGAGTGTGTGTGTGTGTGTTTATGTGTGTATACCTCTAGCAACAATTAATGAAAAAAAAAAAGACACCAAGCATTTGACATACAGAGACTTATATTGTTTACAAACTATATGGCCATGGCAGGCTTCTTGCTATCTAGTTCTTCTATCTTAAATTAACCCATATCTATTAGTCTATAAGTTGCCACGTGGCTCATGGCTTACCAGTATCTTAACATCTTCTCATGGTGGTGGCTGGCAGCATCTCTCTGCCTCAGCCTTCCACTTCCCAGAATTCCCCTCTCTCCTTGTCCTGTCTATACTTCCTGCCTGGCTACTAGCCAATCAGTGTTTTATTATTAACCAATCAGAGCAACACATTTAACATACAGAACATCCCACAGCATAGAGTGACCCTAGACAAGCAAATGAAAGATATGCATGATAAATCTTCAAGTCTGTGAAGAAAAAAAAATGATGAAGATATCAAAGGATGAAAAGATCTCCCATGTTCATAGATTGGTAGAATTAACATAGTAAAAATTGTTGTTATACCAAAAGCAATCTACAGAATCAACACATTACCCATTAGAAATCCAACATAGTCCTTCACAGGCCTTGAAAAGACAGTGCTCATTGTCACATGGAAAAACATCAACAACAACAACAAAAACAAACAAACAAACACAAAAACAGAATGGCTAAAACAATCCTGAACAGTAAAAGCATTTCTGGAGGTAACACCATCTGTAAATTCAAGGTGTACCACAAAGATATACTAATAAAACCTTCATGGTATTGGCACAAAAGCAGACACATTGATCAATGGAATCAAAACAAAGACCCATACACAAATCCACATACCTAGGGATACCTGATTTTTTGATAAAGAAGCTAGAAATACACAGTGGAAAAAAGAAAGACTTCTCAACAAATGATGCTGTTCTAACTGGATGTCTACCTGTAGAATAATGCCAATAAGTCCATACTTTTCATTTTCCAAAACTCTGGTCCAAGTGTGTCAAAGTGTTCAACACAAAATCAAATGTGCTGAACCAGACAGAAGAGAAAGTGGGGAATAGCCTTGAACTAATTGGTGCAGGAGACAACTTCCTGAACTGAATACTAGTCACACAGGTCTAAGATCAAAAATTAATAAATGGGACCTCAAGAAACTGAAAAACTTCTATAAGGTAAAGGACATCATCAATGATACAAAATGGGAGCCTAAAGAATTGAAAAAGAGCTGGGCAGTGGTGGCTCATGCCTTTAATTTCAGCACTCAGGAGGCAGAGGCAGGTGGATCTCTGTGAGTTCAAGGCCAGCCTGGGCTACAGAGTGAGTTCCAGGACAGGCTCCAAAGCTACACAGAGAAACCCTGTCTGGAAAAACCAACCAACCAAACAAACAAACAACAATAACAAAAAAATAAATAAACAAACAAACAAACAAAAAGAATTGAAAAAGATTTTAACTAACTCCATATTTGATAGATGGTTAATGTCTAAAATATATAAAGAACTCAAGAAAGTAGACAGCAAACCAAATATTCGAATTAAACAGTGAGGTACAGATCTAAACAGAGAATTCTCAAGGAGAAATCTCAAATGACCGAGAAACACTTGAAGAAATGTTCCATCTACTTTGCTATCAGGAAAATGCAAATCAAAGTTAGTTTGAGATTCTTTCTTACATTTGTCAGAATGGCTAAGACCAGAAACTTAAGTGGAAGCTCATGCTAGTGAGAAATTGGAGTAAGGGGACCACTCCTCCATTGCTGGAAGGTGTAAGACAAGTTTTTTTTTTTTTTTGGTTTTTCGAGACAGGGTTTCTCTGTGTAGTTTTGCGCCTTTCCTGGAGCTCACTTGGTAGCCCAGGCTGGCCTCGAACTCACAGAGATCCGCCTGGCTCTGCCTCCCGAGTGCTGGGATTAAAGGCGTGTGTCACCAACGCCCGGCAAGACAAGTCTTAAGAAGTCTTATTAATAAAAAAAAAAAAAAATCCAGTGCCAGCTATTAGGGTAAATTCTGAAAGATCAGAGAGACAGAACAAGACACAGCTAACCTCACCTCACCAACTTCTCAGTTGATCCTATTTCCTCAAACTGGAAGCCTCTGAGTCCTCAACTGAATGGATCTCAGCTGAACTACTGCTAAAGCCTAAAAGCTTAAAAGCCTCTAGTTCCTGGTCCTCATGCCTTATATATCTTTCTACTTCTTACTATCACTTCCTGGGATTAAAGGCATGTGTTTTTCCCATGAGATCTGGAGGGTTGGGATTAAAGGTGTGTGTCACCACTCCTGGATCTGTTCTCAGTGTGGCTTGAACTCACAGAGTTCCAGACGGATCTCTGCCTCCTGAGTGCTAGGATTAAAGGTGTGTGCTACCACTGCTTAACCTCTAAGCTTAATATAGTGGCTGTTCTGTTCTCTGACCCCCAGGTAAGGTTATTGGGGTGCACAATATATCAACCACTGGAAGGAGTGCAAACTTGTACAGCAACTGTGGAAATCAATATAGTGTTTTCTCAGAAAATTGGAAATCAGTCTTCCTCAGGATTCAGCTATACCATTCTTGGGCATACACTCATAGGAAGCTCCATCCTTACCACAAAGCACTTGGTCAACTAGGTTCATTATGGCTTTATTCATAATAGCAAGAAACTGGAAACAGCCTAAATGTCAACTGAAGAATCAAAAAAGAAAATGTGGTATATTTTACATTGTACTATTGTTCAGCTGTTAAATTGTTCAGCTTTACATCATGAAGTTTTCAGGCAAATGGATGAAACTAGATAAAAATATTCCTCAGTGAGGCAACACAGACCCAGAAATACAAACATGCTATGCACTCACTTATAAGTGGATATTAGCTCTTACATAATGGGTAATCATGTTTCAATGTACAGACTCAGTAACAAGCAAGGTTAAGTAATAAGCAAGGCTGTAAGGAAGATGCATGGATCCCCCTGGGAAGAGGAAATAGAACATATTTCGCTGATGAACTTGGGGCTGGTAGGGATGGGAACAGGAGGGATCAGTTTTGGGGGGAAGGACAGAGGGAAAAAGCATATGGAAGGAGGACTGAAATTTGGATGTATTTGGGGGTCGTGCAGTGGAAACTTCCTATAATCTATGAGAGTGAACCTAGAGAGGACTGCTAGTAATAGCTAATATAAAACCTGAACTGGCCATCTTCTGTAACCAAGCAAGGATTCTAGTGGTGAGACTTTGACACCAATTCAGCCACAACTCTTCTACCTACAACTTGTCCTGCCTGCAAGATGTCCTGGGCAATTTATACTCAGAACTTGTGGAAGTGGCCAACCAATGACTGATCTGACTTGAGGCCCATACCATGAGAGGGATCCCATGCCCAACATTGCCTTAGTGGCCAGGAACCAGAAGCTGGATAGCCTAGAGATTTAGGGTAGAGCCAAACACACATGACTGGTCAAAAAACAACAAAAAAATTCAATATAATGGTTAATAATGATATTTTGCTAAACTCATAGATTGGGGCCCAGTCCAATTGTCATCAAAGAGGTTTCCTTTGACAACTGATGTGAGCAGATGCAGAAACCCACAGCCAAACATTAGGCAGAACTTGGGGAATCCCATTGAAGAGGGTGGGGGTCGATTGTAGGAGCCAGCAGGATCAAGGCTTCAGGATCAATGGCTTACAGAATCAACTAAGCAGGACTCAGATAGGGCTCACAGAGACTGAAGTGAGAATCCTAGAGCCTGTATGGGTCTGAGCTAGGTCCTTTACGTATATGCTATGGTTGTTAGCTTGTGGTTTTTGTGGGACATCCAACAGTGGGAGTGGGGATGTCTTTGATTCTTTGCTGCTCTCTTGGCCCTCTTCCTCCTACTGGATTGCCTTGTCCAGCCTTAATATGATGGTGTCTTCCCTTATTGCATCTTGTTATGCCATGTTTGATTGATCTCACTGGGATGTCTGCTATATTCTGAAGGGAAATAAGGTAGCAATAGATCTGCAGAAAAGAAGAGGTAGTGGGGGAAATGGGATGAGTAAAGGGAGGGGACACTTATGGGAGTGGCCAACCATTGACTGGTTTAACTTGAGGCCTATGACATGAGAGGTACCCAATGCCCAACACTTGCTAAGATGACCAGTAACCATAGACTGGATAGCCCAGAAAATAAGGTAGAATCAAACAAGACTAGCCAAATGATGATGATGATGATGATGATGATGATGATGATGATGATAACAACAATGAAATACCTGCTAATGATATTCTGCTATACTCACAGATCGATGTCATGCCCAGTCATCATCAGAGATCTACCCTCCAGCAGCCAATGGATGCAGGGGCAGAGATCCACAGCCAGACAATTTTGTGGTGAGAGGGTCTAAACTGGAAACCTCCATTGAAGGTCTCTCTTCCCTTGGAGCTAGAGCAGCCCAGAGAAGAGGGAGAGAAAAGATTGTAGGACCAGAGGGGATCAAGGAAACTAGAAGAACACGGCCCATTGAATTACCAAGCAGGGATATTATGGGCATCAAATGCTTTGCATATATTTTAGGGCTGTTACATTGGTGCTTTTGTGGGACTCCTAACAATGGAAGTGGGATATCTCTGACAATTTTGCCTGTTCATGGGATCTTTTTCTTCCTACTGGGTTGCCTTGTCAGCCTTGAAATAAGAGTTTATGCTTTGTCTTATTGTATCTTGTTGCATCATGCTTGGCTGATACTTTTTGGAGGTCAGCTCTTTTCTGAAGCGAAATGGAGGGTTAATATATCTGGGGGTAGGGAGAGTGAATCTGGGGGATAGAGTTGGTTGAGGGTAAGGCTGGGAGAAGTAGACAAAGGGGAAATTGTAGTTGAGACGTATTTTATGAGAGAAGAATTTATTTTCAATAAAAAAAACCGGGAGAGAAAAAAGAAACTTTCATTATGAAATGATGCCCCACTCATATAAGAGTAATGATAAGTAGTACCAATAACCATAGCCTTTGAGATCTCACTGCACACTCAGAGATTGATCAAAAGGCCCTATTCTAGACATTCAACTCTCTTCTGTGTTTCCCTATTCTAACCTTTCTGCAACTTAGGGCTTAAAATTTTCATTATTTCATGATAGATAGAGGCTTAACAATGTTAATCTTTTGGGGGTTGTGCAGATGTTGGCTCTGAGATTGAAACATTTAATACTGCAGGGAAATTCCTTAAGCCAGAAGGTAAATTACTCAAAATAACTCAGGAAATTGCTGAAACTGACCTTATTCACTAAGTCCTTCCCTTCCAGAGTAAACAATAAAGCCTTAGGATAGTCACTCTCAGACAACTGAAGCAGGAGTGAAGACTCTGAGAACAGACCAGCTTCCTGGAAGAAAGAGAAATATCTGCCTAGCAGAAGTTTGGACTGAGACACTTGGAAAGGTCACTCTCCAAGTTGTTGAGCCGCCTGAAGACTATGCCATGTATTCCAGATTCCTGGCCTTTGTGAGCTGTCACCTGTGCTGGGGTGGGCTTTGGTATTGCAGCTGTGTTTGAGTCATTTCTGCTCCTGTAAGTAACCCCTCTCCCATATTTCACCAAGTTGGGCTTCGATGGTTTCCATACTTTGATCTGTCATGGGTTCCCTATCTAGATTGAGTAGATGTGTTACGTCTTCCAAGGACCAATAAGTAAACGTTCAGACTTTATGTTTATACACTAGTATCAAAATCCTTGATTTTATGAAATCAGGCTTTAACACTTTATGAAAAACATGGTATTGGTAAACAGTTAGAACCTCTGTTGCATTTCTATTTTCTTGCACTCTGTCTCCTTTAAACAGTATACATAACAGTTGTATAAATTATAAATAAGGTTTTATCTGTAATATTTTCAAATAAATTTTGACACAAGCTTTTAAAAAATCATATTTACAAACTATATATATATGTGTGTGCATGTAATGTATGTATGAATTAAGTTACTAACATAGTGTTTGGAAATTACAGTACCATTGTTTCTTGCCAGGGCTCTTAGAAACCTCTCTATCACTCTCTTCTTGAATATCATATAATCACTACACTGTCACGTGAATATTATATTCATTATTCCCAACACTTATTGAATTTTAACTTGTGAGTTTTGCTTTTTAAATTTATGCATAAAGTAGTGTTCACAGTGTCTTGTGGTGTTTGGGATTGCTCAATATTAGGGTTTTAAGAATTAAGCATGGCATGTGGATACGATGGATGAAGATGGCTGACCCTTTTTTAAAAAAAGATGCTTTTTATTGAGAGAATTATTTATTAATGTAGATTTGAAGTCTGTTTTAATGTATATTAAGGGATTTTTTTCAAGTTCTTCCATTGCATTTCTGAGAACATTTATTTTCTTAGTCTACTGCATATGTTTTAGAACACAGACATTAGTGAGTCATGCAAGCACCTATTGTGGAGCTGCTATAGAACTGATAAAGACATTTTTATGTTTGATAAATGGCAGATTTCCCAATGTCTTATACCAATAAGTGTTACCATAATAATCATAGATAATATTACTCATTGTTATTGAAATAACCTATTATAAGACTTCCTATTAATATTTATATTTTACACAGTTCTTAAAATTTAGGGCAAATTTAACACTATTTATTGCATGTTTTAGGTATTGGAATGGTTTTCCATTATGTAATGTACAATGTGTTTTTTATGTTTGACAGAAAAAATAATCACATAAAATTTCAGTCCCAGTGGAGCAATTTTAAACATTTCCATACACACCAACACTGGTCTTGATGTGGTCACGAAGTCTGACAAACAGGCTGAAAGTGGCATGTCATGAACAAGAATTTGGACAGAGCATGCTCAATGGTGTGTTCTATTCTTACTGCTGAATACATCCATACATATGTCATGTAGCCCATGGTAGCTTGCTGGAGGTGGCTAACCTATGGTAGCATGTAGACAGAAGTGAGACATATCTATTGAGACACCAGAGATCACATGATATCGCCAATTCAGCTCACTGCTAAATGAACCACAATATTCAGGCACATCAGTCAGGAGTACAATCATAGTGCTAGTCCCAAATTTGGGAGATGAATAAATTGTTAAATCTTGCAGTCTTGAGGGAATTTGAGGTGACATTAATGTAGCAGCCCTCTTCTGGGTTGTCTGTACACTTTGGCCTTTCTATACATATCTGCAGTCATCTCAGTCTTAAATTAGGTTTACACATGCATTTGCTTATCTTCCTGCAACTATCATTTTAGTTTAAATCATTCTTAAAAATAACCCTTAAAAGGATAAAAATTCTTACAAAAAAAGATAAGAAAAATTTATTTACCAAGAAAATGTAAATTACTCTTGAAATATTACTATTCTACCTTACTAAACCATAGTATGCTGTACTAAACTTTCCTAGTTTATTTCTCTTTGCTATGTTCTTATGTTGCTTTATCCGTAAAAAAAGTCTCACGAGCAGTTCACAGTTGGGACTGATTAAAATTGAACCATGTTAACTCTCTTGATCTACTTAATGAAAATGGATATAATTTCAAAATTGAAGAGTCAGAATTCATTAATTTATTCATACTTGAAGTGATGTTTTAATGATTGACAATTTTGTCTCCATTTTAGGTTAGCACATCAATTTGCCATATATATTTTATTTTGTTTTTATTGTACACACACACACACACACACACACACACCATATATGTGACTTCCTTTGCTAGTTATATCCTGTGTTGCCCACACACATGCACTTTTCAGTTATTTAACAGTGCTGATGTTAACAGAATGACAAGCTCAGCTACTGTACCCAAAATTTACCAATGCATGTTTGGGGCAGTTAGTTATACTTCCAGAGGAAACTCTCAGCCAGTGAGTGACACATCTAGAGTGGTATCCTAGGAGATCCCCCCCATGGATGGGACTTCTGTGATGTATGGATTTGTTGTAAGGTCACCCTGACAGACTTATCATTCTCATCAGAAATACTTGGCATGCCAACCTTTCCTCCTAGTCTTCCTGTCTGTGACACTGAAGTAAACAAGTCATGGCTAGACAAATTTTATTGTTTACTCTCATTTTGCTTCACAAGTATTTACATTAACAAACTTATCATAGGCTATAGAGGTACAGTGTGATTAGAATGTACAAAGCTTTGGTTTTGATCTCAAGCATAATTAAATAGTTAAATAGACAAATACATAATTTGCCAAATATATAATTTTGTTGGTTCTTGGACTAACTTGTGTAAGATACATTCTTATCAAAATGAAAATAGAAATTCTTGCTATACTTAATTAGTGGTGCATTTGTGTTTTTATCGCTTGCTTAACTAATCTTTAATCACAGTTTTTTTTCATTTTTTCATTTGATAAACTGGTTTGTTTGGAAAATAAACATAGACCTGTACAAAAGATATATTAGTCATTGTTGTAGTAAGAGTGTGGGAATAATTGAGATTATAATCCACTGTCCTCGTGCCATTTGTTGGAAACCCTACATATTTTCACTGATCTGCAAAGAAATCTTTTCTGTAAATAAAAATTATCCTTTGTGTAATTATACATGAATATATAATGATTGTTAAAATTTTCCATGCTTCAAACACCATAATGCTGTTTTCATGTCAATTCTGTTGGTCTGTGCCTTTTTATTGGTGATAATTGATAGTGAAAGATATCAGTAATGAATATTGGTTGATTCCTTTTATTTTATTGTAGCTGATGGCTTCAATGGTATTGGTAGTGAGTCTCTCTCTCTCTCTTTCTCTGTGTGTGTGTGTGTGTGTGTGTGTGTGCATGTCCATTGCTTTGATTTTGGTAGTCTGTGATTTTTTTTTTATGTCTTGTGCTTTCATGATTATAGTCAAACTCTTTAAGTTGGAGTTTTCCTTTTGTCACCCTATATTGAGTTGAATTTGTAGATAATATTGCGGAAATTTAGTTTACAATGGAATGTCTTATTTTCTCCATATATGGTGACTGAAAGTTTTACTGGACATAGTACTATGGTCTGACATCTGTGGTCTCTTAAGAGTCTGCAGCATACCTGTCCAGGACCTTCTGGAGTTCAGAGTCTCCATTGAGAAGTCTGGTATAAGTCTAATATGTGTGCCTTTATATGTTACTTAGTCTTTTTCCCTTGAAGATTGTAATATTCTTTCTTTGTTCTGTAGGTCTAGTGTTAGAATTATTTTATGCTGAGGAGATTTTCTTTACTGATCCTAACTGTTTGGTATTCTGTATGCTTCTTGTACTATTATACGCATCTCCATTAGGTTCAGAAAATTTACCTCAATGATTTTGTTGAATATATTTTCTGAGCATCTGAGCTGGGTTTGTTCTCTTCCCTGTATTCCTATTATTCTTAGGTTGGTCTTTTCATAATATCCCAGATTTCCTGGAAGTTTGTGGTTAGATTTTTAGATTTAACATTTTCTTTGACAGATCTACCTATTTCTTCGATATTGTTTTCCATGCCTGAGATGCTTTCTTCCATCTCTTAAATTCTACTACTGAACCTTGCCTCTGCAATTACTGTTCAATTCCCATGTTTTTCATTTCAAAAATTTGCTGTTAGGATTTTCCTAATCAATTTTATTTCCATCTTCAGTTCTTGTACATTTTTATTCATTCCTTTGCACTGTTTGTGTTTTTCTAGATTTCTTAAAGGTATTTAGTTACTTACACTTTAAGGGCCTCTATCATTTTATACATGCCATTTTAAGTCCTCTTTCTTGGGCTTCAGCTATGTTGGAATATTCAGTGCCTACTGTGGTAGGGTGTCTCTGCTTCAGTGGAGACATATTCCCTAGCTGTTAAACAGGGCCTGTCTTTTAGCTGCTCTAAGAACATCAAAGATGGAGACTACCTCAGGATAAAGTGTTAGAAAAAAATAATCCAAGAAAAATGTATCTAGAAAACAAGCTGGTATAACAATTTTAATATCATACAAAACAGACTTCAAATCAAAACTAATCACAAAAGATAGGGAAGGACACTACCCACCCATCAACAGAAAAAAAATCCACCAAGATGACATTTCAAATTCCTAACTTCTATGTCCTACCAACATTTAATCATGATAATGGGGGATTTCAATACCCAACTCTCATGTCAATAAAGAGGTCATGTAGACAAAAAATATAATAAATATTGGAGCTGAGAGAAGTCATAAACCAGATGGACTTAACACATATATACATATGTGTACTTACCATATATATATACATATTATATATATATAACATATATACTGAATATTTTACCCGAATACAAAATAATAAATATTCTTATCTGCACATCAAGAAACTTTCTCCAAAAATGACCACATACTCAGACATAAAACTAGTCTCAACAAATACAAGTAAATCAAAATAACACCCTCTGTTTTTACTGACCCCATGGATAAAGCTAGATATCAACAACAACAGAAAGCTTATGAACTCATGGAAATGGAACAATTCTGTACTGAATGAAAAATGAGTTTAAGACAAAAATAAAGAAAGAAATTAAAGACGTTCTCAAACTCAATGAAAATGAACAAAAAGATACTGAATCTTGTGGGACACAATCAACACAGTTACAAGATGCAAGTTCATAGTACTGAGTTCCTACATTAAAAACAAAAAACAACTGGAAAGATCTCATAATAGCAACTTAATAAGACATCTGAAGTCTCTTGAACAAAAAGAAGACATCATACCCAAAAAGAGTAGATGGCAAGAAATAATCAAACTCATAGCTGAAACTGGAGAGAGAGAGAGAGAGAAAGAGAGAGAGAGAGAGAGAGAGAGAGAGAGAGAGAGAACAGTAGAAAGAATCAATGAAACAAATTGTAGGTTCTTTGAGAAAGATCAATAAACACTTATCCAAATTAATGAAAAGATGGAAAGAGAATATCCAAATTAACAAAATCAGAAATGAAATGGAGGGACATAACAACAGACACTGAGGAAATCCAGAGAATCACAAGGACATACTTTAAATTCCTACATCCACCAAATTTTGAAACCTGAAAGAAATGGATACTTTTCCTGATAAGTACCACTTTCCAAGGTATAATCAAGATCAAATAAACAATTCAAACATAGCTACAAGATCTACCAATATAAACCATTAAAAGTCTCCCAATAACAACAAAAGAAAAAAATCCCATTGCAAGACATGTTTATCATAGAATTCTAGTAAACTTTCAAAGAGTTAATGCCAATACTCCTTCAAAGTAGTCCACAAAAAGAATTAGAAGGAACATTGCCTTGCTGCAATCCCACCACAGTACAGATTCAAGACCTGAGACAGGGAAGGGGCTTTGGCTGAAGAAGAATTGTCTGACTACCAGATGAGTTTTACAAAAGTGGCAAGCCCCAAATAGCTAGAGCCATCTTTATTTATACTTAAAAAACAAACATACTTCCCCACCTTTCAACATTAATCTCTAAAAAAAAAAAAACAAACAAAAAAATATGTTTTTCCCAAATTTTACATCAGAACAAGTTTTAAACCAAAACCAGTGCTCAGCAATTTGTTAGCTTGGCTAAATATCGAGCTAGACACATCCTGTCCTTGCAAAGCTAAAAGGTGATAAATGTAGGCATATATTCTCATGAATAACAATATCATTCAAAACTTAAAGCATATTTACAGTATTGGGGTGATTTGTCATAAAGTTCTTGAGAACAGTTAGCTTCTATTTCCCCAATTTTTTTCTTGTCCTACAAAAGGGTCCTACACACTTAAGCCTCTTTATAAGAAACCTGAGAAGCATCAGTTCCCAAAGAATTTTAGGGGAAAGTATTGGAGAAAAAAAATGGGGAATGATCACATCTGTCTAATGCATTGACAATTCGAAAATAAAATCTGCCAAGAGAACCATCAACATTATGAGAGAGAAGAGAGCATGCAGGCTACACAATCTTAACATTATTATGTGATATCCAAAGGTTAGCTTTTTGTTGCCAAGTGAGAGACAATCTCCATGGGCCTTGCCATGTGGAGACTTGTTGGACAAGCACTCATATTCTGCTTTGAAACTAGACTACATGGCTCCCATCACTGCCTAATTCATTCTATGAGATCACAGTTATCCTGATACTAAAACCACATGAAGACTCAATAGAGAAAGAGAATCACAGTCCAATTTCCTTTTTGAACATAGAGACAAAAATACTCAATACAAAACTTTTAAAACAAATCCAGGAACAACACATGAGAAAGATCATTCACCATGATCAAGTAGGCATCAGCCCAAAGATGCAGGGATGGTTCAGTAAAGGAAAATTAATAGTAATCCACTACATAAACAAAATGAAAGAAAAAAGAACACATGATCATCTCATTACAAAATCCAGTACCTCTTCATGATAAAAGTCCTGGCGAGAGTAGTGATACACAGGATACACCTTAACATAAGAAAGGCAGTTTACAGTAAATCCTTAGCTAATATCTACTTAAGTAGTGAGAAACTCAAAGCAATCCCACTGAAATCAGGAACAATACAAGGTTTTCCACTATCTCTGTACCTTTTCAATATAGCACTTGGATCTTTAGAGTTATAAGGTAATTGATGAAAATCAAATAGATACAAATTAGAAAGGAAGAAGTCAAAGTATCTTTGATTGCAGATGATATGAAAGTATATATAAGTGACCCTAAAGTTCCATTAGGAAAATCCTACAGCTGATAAACACTTTCAGCAAAATAACTGAATACAAAATTAAGTCATAATAATTAGTAACCCTCCTATATAAAAAATGACAAAGAGGCTGAGAAAGAAATCAGAGAAACAACACTTTAGCAATAGCTTCAAATATTCTAAAGTGTCTTCGAGTAACTCTATCCATGCACATGAAAAGCTAGTATGATCAATACTTCCATTGTTTGAAGAAAGAAGTTGAAGAAGTTATTAGAGGATGGAAGGATCTCCCATGCTCGTGGATCAGTAGGATTAACATAGTTAAAGTGGCCATCCTACCAAAGGTGATGTACAGATTCAACATTCAGACACAATCCACCACAGATCTTGAAATAACAACTCTCAGCTACATATAGAAACACAAATAAAACCTAAGATAGCTAAAACAGCAATGAACAACAAAATCAAGGGCTAGAGATCTCCTCATTCCTGAACTGTGGTTGTATCGCATAGCTACAGTAATAAAAACAGCAAGGTATTGGCATAAAAATAAACATATACAAAGATGTAAATTAATTGAAGACACAGAAATAAATACACACACCTATGGACTTGTGATTTTTTAATTAAAAAAAACCAGAAATACACATTGGGAAAAAAGGATAGCCTCATACACAAATGGTGCTTTGCAAACTCAGTGGCTGCTTGTAGAAAAACACAAATACACCCATACATACATTACCCTGCACAAAATTCAAGTCCAAGTAAACCAAAGACCTCTACTTAAAACCAGACATACTGAATCTGATTGATGAGAAACTGGGGAATAACCTTAAACTCAATGGCACATAAGAAGATTTTATGAATAGAACACCATTAAAGCAGACACTAAGATTCAAAATTAATCAGAATCACAAGAAACTGAAAAACTTCTGCATGACAAAGGGCACTCTGATGTTGACAAAGTGGCAGCCGATAGAATGGGAAAAGATTATTAACAACTCCACATACAATGGAGGAATAATATCAAAAAATATATAAAGAATGTAAGAAATTTGATATCAAAAATTCAAATAACCCAATTTTTAAAAAGGAGTACAGAACTAAACATAGAATTCTCAATAGAATAATCTCAAGTGGCTAAGAACTACATAAAGAAATGTTCAACATCCTTTGCTTTTAGGGAAACACAAGTCAAAACTACATTGAGATTGCATCTCTTAATTGTCAAAATGGCTAAGAACAATAATAAAAGTGACAGTTCATGATGCCAGGGATGTGGAGCAAGGAGAACACTCCTCCATTGCTGGATGGACAGGGATACTTTACAGACACTATGAAAACCAGTATACCCATTTCTCAGAAAGATGAATATCAATGTACTTCAAAACCCAGCTATATCACTCTTGGGCATATACCCAAAGGATGCTTCATCCTATGACAAAGATACTTGCTCAACCATTGTTTCAGGTTCACTGAGAAACCCTACATTTGGGGAATAAGATGGATAGAGATTAAAAAGACTCTGAATATCATTGCTGACTCCTCTATTTATAATAGCCAGAATTTAGAAACAACCCAGAGCTCCACAAGAGAATAACAGATAAAGATAATGAGGTATATTTACACAATGGATTATTATCCAGCTGTTGAAACAAATGATACCGTGAAATTGGCTTGCCAATGGATGAAAGTAGAAAACATTCGTCATGAGTGAGGAACCCAATCCAAGAAAGATAAATGTGGTATGTATTAGCTTATATCTGGATATTAGCCATTAAATAAATAGTAAGGAAGCCACAATTCATAGACCAGAGAGGATAGACACAGAAGAAAGGACTGGGGGACACGTGGAACTTCCTTGGAATGGGAATTGGAATAGATTTTATGAGTGTAATGGAGCCGTGTTTGAGGCAGAGGGGAGAATGGGAGTATCAGGTGGGGAGGGCAAGGGGAGATCAGATTGAAGGTGGGAGTCAGTGGAGAGAGCTAGAAGTGAAGGGCATTTGAGGAATGGTATGGAAACCGAGTGCATTGGCATATACATAAATAAATCACTTATGTGATTGTCAGTAATTTTTCACATGTGGATTTTGTTTTCTCTGGGTATTCTTCCTTGCAGTTTAGTGTTTAACGCTAAGTTCAGTGCTCAGCATCAATTACATAGAATATCTTAATTTAAGGTACATTTTGCAGCATTTTTCCTCAGTATAGAATTACATGATAATTATCCAATACAAACAAATATATATCTGACTACAGTCATTGCATTTTTCTTACATTTATAGTTTTCATTACAATAGAGTTTTAATTGAGTAAGTGGGACCTAAGTGGGATAGCGCCCATGTAAAATGCTTACTGCAGCAGTGGCAATTGGAATCCTAAAGCTGGGTGGACATTGACAAGTGGATATGAAGGGCTTTCAGTTCAGACAGTCTAGCCAAAATATCAAAGCTTCAGGTTCACTGAGAAACGCTACCTTTGGGGAATAAGATGGATAGAGATAGAAAAAGACTCTGAACATCAACCTTAGGTTCTCAGGCCTGGTTCCATGTACACACACACACACACACACACACACACACACACACACACACACAAGCATTCATACAAGGCAGAAAAACACAAAGTCCGTAACCATTTGAAAAATGTTACACATATTTTGTAATGAGGGAAATGAAAATTAAAATTGCTCTTGTGTATCATCTTGAAGAAAACAATGCTAATGAAAATGTGGGGGAGAAGGAACCCATATATAGTACTGGTGAAAATGAACAATGCTGCAGGCCAGCCAGCAAGATTGCTCAGTGGGTGAAGGCCCTTGCACTTCCCAAGAACCTTAACTCAATACCCAGGACCTAAGTGGCAGAAGAGAAGAACTAATGTCCAAAATTTGTCCTCTGATTATCACACACATATTGTGGCACAGAAAGCCCACTCTCCTACCTTATATGTACACACACACACACACACACACACACACACACACACTAAAAATAGTTAATAAAATTGATACAGCCTCTAGAAAAAAATCATGATGACAACTTTAAATAAACTAAAATGAAACTACTTCACAATCCATTTATACTAATTACTTAGTACATGTTAGGTGGACTCAAAGTTGGCACACCACAGAGATACTTGCTTCACTTATGATAACTGCTGAATCATTCATGCTAAGAGAAATAACACAGAATCTAAGGCAAATATCACCTTTTTCTCTCATAAGCAAAATCAAGATTTAAATATTTGCATATATATGTCTATATATGACATGATATAAAGGCAATTAGGGTGAGAGAGTAAGGGTTTTAAAAGAAGAGTTAAGAGGGAAATTATCATGTATTTATCTTCCTATATAAACATTATATATGTGTATATATATGTATTTGTGTATATATATATATATATTAAATCTGTATGTGTGTAAGAGGGAAAGAGAGAGGGGTACAAAAGACAAGAATAGTAAATAATAATGCATTTTATTTCTGTGTATAAAACATTTCATGTGTTACAAAATGAAACAAAACGAGGGATAGCTTATGTGTCCCAGTGTTTTAGATAATACACATGTACAAGCATATGTGTCTTTTTGAAGGATATGCAACTTTGAAGTCTGGACTAGGACATAAAAAATAAAATGTAAGTCCCTGAAAAATGGAAAAGGTTACGAACCCACCCTGTTACATGCACAAATTCAAAATGAATCTGTCCCTCCCTGAGTACTTCTCTGACGATTAGTATTAGCAGGTGTTTGCATTTGCAGGTTGGTTAATAGCTTTCTGAGGGAATAGGATATGTTTGTTCAGTGTCTAGGAAGACCTCACAATTCCCCAAGGATACTGATGAAAAGTTTTCTCATTAAAAGAAAACAGAGTTTCATTCCACAGAAGAAGTGGTAATTACAGAACAGGTACTCTGGTTTTGACTATAGAAATCAACTCTTCTCCTTGTATGAGGGTGGAAGATACTGAGGAAAAACAAGGGCCCAGTTTTATAAACTGAGTAACAGATCCTTTGCAATGATAAATGCATTATGTTTAAAATATGTTCCCAATAGTGACAGTGTATCTACTTTCACACAGAAGCCATTATTTGCTTTTCAAAATCTTTCATTTAATTTTAAACAGCAATCATGGAAATTCATGTCAATTATATTGCTTTAAAATTATTGACTCTGACTTAAAGCATGTTGTATTTTCCATTATTTCTTAATGGAACTGATTTATGATAGCTAATTGAGGATGAATTGTCTAGAATTAATGGCATTCCTCTTTTCACTACTTGATTGATTTTAGTAAATATTTTTACTAACATTTATGTATTATATATGTTTTCACCAACATTTTGAATATGATATTTTGAGATCTTTATATATGATTATAGCATTTACACTATTTCTTTCTTTTCCCAGAACCAAATCCTCCCATGTCTCTCTGCTCACTTCCAAATTCATGACATCTTTTTAATCATTATTTTATTCTAATAATTATTTTTAATTATTACTTCATTATTGTTACACATTCACTTACATTTATATCACACACACACACACACACACACACACACACATATCCTACTGGCCATTTAATGTACTCATAAGTATATCTGTTCAAGGCAGACCACTTCAAGTTAGACAAGATTAATAGGGAGTTATCTATAGAGGAAATGATTCACCCTTTCAGCATCTAAAACTCCGTAGCTCTTAATCTAGGGGTAGAACTTTGTGAAATATCACTCAAATACATTGGTATATAAACTTGAATACATAGTTCAAGGTGTCATTGTTCTAGATCCTTTGGCACATATTACCTGATGTATTTAGGAGAAACTATCTATCACTCACTAGGCAACCTCTTTCTTTGGCTTTTGTAACACTTTTTCACCTTCTTGTGTGATATTTCCCTAGCCTCAGGTGCAAGGGCTTCATTGCATATGCATCAGTGTGAGCTGGGCATCCTCTGGGCATTCATTCTTTGCATTTTGATTAGATATGGATCTATGTAGTTATCTCTATCTGTTGTGAAAGAAGCTTCTCTGCAGATTCTGAGCATTATACTTACCTGTGGGCATAAGAATAAATATTTACAGTACAGTTAGTTATTACAGTGTATAAGAAAATGGCAATAATGGGTTCTCTTCAAAGGTCTATGACTACTCTAGATGCTGAGCATTGAGTACTGAGCATGAATTCTCTCCTGTTGAGCCCAACTTTAAATGCAATTAGACAATTATTTATCCCCCATCATTTAAGTGCCACTATTACACCATTTGAGTATCTTCCCCGACAACACATTGTGGTTCACAGGCCTTTTCTGAAGAGTATGATTACCAATTGCTCCTGTGCCTCAGAAGTTGCATAGAATCTTCTGATAATATGAAATGCAATCTACCGGGGGAAGACTTTCTTGTCAGTTCCAGATTGATTCTGTAAAATTTTGCATCCAAAGTGTGTGGTATATTCAGCAAGAGGTTCTTGCCTTCAAGTTCAGGAAGGTATCTTTCTTAGTTATTGCTGTGGTAAAACATCATTGTCAAAGCAACTTTGTGGGGAAAGGAATTGTTTCATTTTACACTTCTCCATAACACTCCTTCATTGAACGAAGTCAGGGTAGGAACTCAAGTCAGGTTCCTGGATGCAGGAATTGAAGCAGAGACTATGGAGGAGTACTTGCCCAGTCTGGGTTCTTAGAGAACCCGGGAACACCATCCTAGAGGCGGTGCTACCATAGTGAATAATGCCATTTCACATCAACATCAATCAATAAAGTGATCCATAGACTTTCCCACAGGCCAGTCT
>CABHPH010160433.1:5021-16311 GCA_902168325.1 Peromyscus nudipes | reverse complement strand
GTAGGCCTGGTAGAGTCCATCCTTAACACAGGGGGACTTGGGACTTCCTGGAGAGGTTTGTAATGTGTGTGCATGTGTTCATGTGTATGCTTGTATGCATGTGTATGTGCATAGCATGTGTGCATGTGTGTGTGTGTGTGCGTGTGCGTGTGTGTGTGTGTGTGTGTGTGTGTGTGTGTGTGTGTGTGTACATAGGCCAAAGGTCAAGTGTCTTCCTCTACGAATCTCCACTTAGTTTTTGAGACAGGTTCTCTCGCTGAACCCAGAACTCACCGATTCAGCTAGACTGGCTGCCCATGAACCTTACTCTTCCTGTCCCTGCCTTGTCCCCAGTGCTAGGTTGCAGACAGGTGCCACTGTCCCCAGCTTTTATGTGGGTGCTGGGGATCTGAACACAGGCTCCCATGACTGTTCAGCAGGAACTTCATAGACTGAGCCGTCACCCCAGCCTCGTGTTGAAGAATTTAATAGGCTCGAACTTACCTTTCCAAAGAAATTCTCTGGCGGTGGTGCAGAGTCTGGACAGTGAGGGAATGTGAGTCAGGATAGCAAAGGTGGTGCCACATTAACAAAACAGCCCCAGCCTCAGTGGCTGGGTATAACATTTACATCTCATTGACAAAACCAGGGGTGCGGCTGTCCTCGGCAAGGTGGCTCTGAGATCCAAGCTTGTTCCACCTGTGCTATCTAGTTTTATTTCAACTCGACACCAGTTAGAGTCATTTCAGAAGATGAAACCTCAATTGAGAAAATGCTACCCCAGATTGGCCTGTGGGGCATTTTATTATTATTATTAATGATTGACATGGGAGGGCCCAGCTTACTGTGGATGGTACCATCCCTGGCCTGGTGGTCTTGGATGCTGTAAGAAAGCAGACTGAGCAAGCCACAAGGAGCAAGCCAGTCCATGACCTCTGCCTCAGTCCCTACCTCTGGATTCCTGCCTTGTGTGCCTGCCCTGACTTCCCTCAGTGATGGAATCCAATCTGATAATTATAAACTAAAACAGACCCTTTCTTCCTAAGTTATTTATGGTCATGGTGTTTCATCACAGTAATAGAAACCCTAACTAAGACACCAACTAATGTATCTTCCCTTTCAATACGCATGGATGCCATCTGAAAAGGGTGTTACACAAATACAAGAGAGCTGCATTTTGCTTTTGTGGTTCCAGAAACAGCTTAGGTTATTTCTGCTCATATTCCATTGGCCACAATTTGGCAGTAGCTGCGAGGGAGGCTGGGAAATACAGTTTTTCCCAGTTGTTCAGGTAGAAGCTAGTACAATGGGATCTGGTGAGCACAGAGCACCATCTGTGATGAGGTCAGAGGTGGATGTGGGAAGGAGGGTCAGGAGGATCCTCCAGACTTCCAGAGTAGGGCTAATGGTGGCTGCATGTGACTGGTGGCAGTGAGGATGCAGGGAGGCAGACAGATGTTCAGTATCATTGAACACCTGCTGCTATGCTTAACTGGGAAGCGCCACTCTGCTGAACTCTTATTATAGTAATTCCTCACAATGGGGACATCTTCCCCTTCTTTTGTAGGATGAGGTCAAATTCCCCCCAAATGGCTTTTCTCTACCTCTGTGATGTCAGTAGGCAGAGACATTCTCCCAGCAAGGTTGTCAAATGTGATAGTCATTAACACACCCGAGTGGCATTTAGAGATGTTCATGTCTTCTCTCTGCATTTATCAGGGGAAGGAGTTGCCCCAGAGGTGACCATGGACTTGCCTCTGCTGCAGAGATGACCAATGTCTAAGCAGGGGCTGAGTCTGGGTGTCTCATGGGCCTCCCATGCAACGTAGTAAGTTTCAAACTTCTCCTTCCTCAGAAGGGTCAAGGGCACAAACAGCCGGGGAAGCACATGAGGTAAAGTGTCTCCCCAGGGCCATCTGCTGAGACCTGAGGGAAGGGAAAGAGAACACTGGATCCTGCGGCCATCATGGGGTCTAATTTTTTTGGCCTCCTCTTTATTTTGCCTACTTATCTTCTTCTTCTTTCTCTCCCTGAACCCCAGACTTCTCCTTTAGAAGGAGCTGAGGATGCCAGCCTCATGGGGCTGTGACAAGGACACGTTGAAGTTAGAGGGAAAGCCCAGAGCAGACACTGGGAAATCCTCAGTGATGGGCCTAGTAACAGGACAGGGGACACCGAGCCCCTCTGCAGCCAAGCCCCTACACCCCACATGCTAAGGCAGGTCAGCTTTTTCTGGGTCCCAGGAACTAAGTTCTCATGTGTCACCGTTAAGCTTGCAAACCACCCTCTACCCTTGGTGCTGCTATTGTCATCCAGGTCTTTCTGCCCTGTCTGATGCCACTGGAGCCAAGCAAGTGGTCTCCAGGCTTCTACTCAGTCCTTGGGTAAAATCTTTCCTGCATCAGGATGAGCATAAGAAATATAACCCTTCATCACGAGGGTTTCTCTCCCACACCACCCTCCACTATGCAGGAGTAAGGCCTGGGTACAGCTAAACACCCTCAGACCCTTAGCCAGAGATCCCAGGAGCCACAGGGAAGCCAAGTTTCCCCAAGTCACCTGACCAGTCACAATTTCCTGGCGGTACTGGTGGAGTGTGATGGTGTACGTTCACAATCCCAGCACTCTGGAGGCTGAAACAGGAGAATCTCAAATTCAAGGTCAGTCTGGGCTACAATCAAGATCCTGTCTCAAAAAGAGCAGAGGTTTCTGATGTTTGTCCTGAATCAAACTGAGTGGGTCTGGGAGAGAGAAAGTTGTCCTTGGAGACAGAACCAGGTTGCAGGATTCTGGAAATAGTTCATAGGCCCTCAGAAGCAGTGTGGGCCCTGCCCAGCTCTGTGTCCCTGCTCAGGGAACTGCAGACTGGACCCTACTGCCCTGTTGTTATCCATGGGCACTCAGAGGCAGTTCAATAAAGAGAATTTTAAAGCCTTTTAATGCTTCACAGGGAATCTATCCTTTGCCAAAGTACCAATTAAAGAGGCAGGCAGTTCAACGTGACTTTATTACCCACATTTGGTCTGGAGGGGAGGCTTAGGCAATGAAGGCCCCAACATCCCCTTCTCCACTTCCTACAGCAGGGATTGTATGGGTAGTCTCCAGGGGCCTCCTTCTGGTCTCCAGAGAGAGCGGAGGACACTCTCAACTAGGAGTGTCCCTGCCACAGACAGAAAGATACCATGGAACTAGGAACTCAGAGAAGCTCTCTGAACAGAAGTCATCAGCCGAATGCTGGAGGGTGGGGGACATCAGACACCTGGGCCAGAGACCCTGTAAGCAAAGGCAGGACCAAGGCAGCTAATCTAGAATGACAGCTAGCCCATTCTATGTCCTAGGCACTGTGCTAAGTACTTTATATACGACCTCTGATCTGTCAGGCCACCCCATGCCCCTGACTCTCTTGTCACCATTCTGCAGATGGGGAAACTGAGGCCCAGGTTAATCAAACCAGCCATTCTTTTGGCTACTGCTAAAGCTAGGCAGTTGGTATCAGGGTTTCTGCTGACAACTCCATGGCTAAAAGGTGGGAGAGGAGTAGGGAGAATCCAGGAGTGCCTGATTTGTGAGGCAGACAGTGTCTGCACTCAAAGCTCACTAGTCTCCATTTCCCCACTTCTGACTTCCCCTGAGAACAGCTCTCTCTGTCCACTCAGGCATCGTATCTAGGCCTCCCTCCTAGTCTGGCCTGGCCTGGACCTGTCTCTCATTAGCTGTCTCCATACTTCCTGTTCTCACATTAAATGATATCCCTCACAGAGATCTCTCGGCTGAATGGACCCTTGGGTTTCATTAATGGTCTGAGGAGTCCTCACTGACCATCAGAGAGACTGCTGCCTGCACCATGTTCCAACAGAGATGGTCCAACAAGGTGTCTCATGGTGCCACCTCATTCTAGAATTTTCTGAAAAGACTCTGTGTCTAGAGCCCATTAGGGCACAGTGGTCACTCAGATATGTGTCTCTCCACCCAGCCAACCATCCACCTGACTATTCATCCTTCTACATATCCATTCACCAATCTGTTTATCTATTCACCTACCTGTCCATCCATCCACTCATCTACCTGTCCTTCTACAGATCTATTCACCCATCTGTCCATTTATCTATTCACCCATCTATCATCCATCCACCCATCTATCCATCCTTCTACAGATCAATTCACTCCCCCGTGTATCCATCCATCTACCCATCCACCCATCTATCTATCCTTCTACATATTATTTCATCCATCCACCCATCTACCCTTCAACCTATCCATCCATACATTCACTCACCCACCCATCCATCTACTCACCCATACATCTGTCTTTCTACACATCCATGCATCCGTCCACTTGCCCATCCATCTACCCACCCTTTTATAACCATCCATCTGTCCACCATTTATTCATCCATCTGCCCACTCATACATACATGCATCTATCCATCCACCCACTCATCCCTCTACCCGCACATGCATGCATCTGTGTATCTGTCTAGCGCGTATTTTTGAGCGTGACTCCTTCCACTCTGCCCTTAGCACTGTAGCTGGAACTCTCTAGACACTGGAGGGTTAGCTCACTTTAAACTTCATCAGTGTTCTGTGGCGACCCCAGGGAAAGTGACAGGCCAGGTCCTGCCCAGACCTGTGCTTCCAGTGCCCAGTCCTTCTTTCAGTAGAGAAGTGGATGGAGGGCTGGGACAATGGCTCAGTTGGTCAAGTGCTTGTTATTAAACCCTGAGGGGCTGTGTATAGATCCCTGGCCATAAGGCTGGGTGTGGGCTCTGCCTGTAATCCCAGCAGCATAACTCAAGGTCTGGCCCTGGTGTTTCCCACTCTTGGTGTTCACGGAGGAGCAGCCTGACTCAGACACCACCAGTGCCCTGGGCTCCCTCCAGGAGTGAGTGCCTTGCTATGACCTTCTAAGCACTGTTGGCCCCCCCTGGTCTGTCCATTGTGGAAACTCAACAGGATTCTTCTCACTGGCCACTAGCTCTTTCTTCTCCATTCTGTCTGTCTGGCCTTTGGGAAGGAGAGGCATCCCAGAAAAACATGAACTTCCTAAAGACTTCCAACAAAGCCAGTTAAATCCCTGCTCCTCCAACCTCTCAGAATACCAGGGAGTCGGAGGCCAGCTCCCCTCTCCCGAACCCAGCTTGGGTGCCAGCAGAGCACCCTCTCCCTTGGCTCCGGTGCTCGGGTTCCTGCCAGGAAAGGGCTTGCTAGCTGTCTTGCAGCTCACCATCTCAGTGGCTTCTCTCTGCTCTTGGTAATATTGGATTAGCCCACTTTCTTGAAAGCTGATTTTCTATTTGCATAATCCTCCCCTCTTGGAGTTGCGAGGCCCTCGGTGATAAGCCGATGGGCCAGGGCAGTCAAGCAAATTATACTGTTGATTCTGAACAGCCGTTGAAAGTGGAAGTGGAAGGTGGGTTTTTTTTTTTTTTAAGGAAGTCATACATATTAGTTTTAATCTTCATACTCCTTGTGACCAGTAGTGACATTCTCATGTGGGATGCCTTTGCCTGTGCCTCCTGGAATATTGCCCCCTTCACCAAAGCACAGCAGGAGAGATGAAAGTCAGAGCTAAGGAGGGACTTCCCATGGAGCAACTGTGTATACACACACACACACACACACACACACACACACACACACACACAGAGCATAGAAAAGGAATGGCAGTGCCTTTCACTTTATATAGAGATAAAACACACTCCTGCAGTCATTGCGCTGGAACCCAGCGTCTGCTACCAGGACAGGCACCTGTTCCCTGGGGGACAGTGGAGACAGCAGGGGTTCCCAGATCTCCAACGTCAAGCCCTGGTCGGAGTTAACATCAGCTGACTCGGGCTCCCCTGATGTCTGATTAACATCTCAGTTCCCATCAACAAACCCTGAGTATTGATCCACTCTGTGGCACAGACCTTTCACTGAGTGCCTCCTATGTGTCAGTCCCACAGGACACCACCCAGAGTACTTACTGATCACAGAGGACAACAGGAGAGCATCTGAGAGGGTGTGTCCTTTTTTGGGGGGGTGCTTCCCTCTTTGCCCAACACTGGACTCAGAGCACCCCTCCCCTCCCCAGACTCCCCTCCTGTGCAGCACCCCACCTACACTTTCCCATCTTTTCCCTCCTGCTCACTTAAAAGGGAAAAACGCTGTGCTAGGGCCCTCCCACAGCCCTTCCCAATCCTACTTGACTTTTATTTAGCTTACTGCGTTTGTTTTATTGTTGTTGTTTGCTTGTTTGTTTGTTTGTTTGTTTTGCATTCTGTAGCCCAGGCTAGCCTTGATTGCAATGCATTCCTCCCGCCTCAGGGCTGATATTACAGATATAAGCCACCAGGCTCAGCTTGTCTCGGTTGACTGAGGAGGGCAGTGTCACAGAGGCAGGAGAATGGACCCAGTGAGCATGACAGGAGAGGTACCCTCTAGCTTTAGGGCTTCCGGTGACCTTGACCTTGGCCACTGGTGCTTTGGGCAAAGCCAGGGAGGGTGCTTGGGAGGCACCAGATTAGGAAAGGGGAAACCCACCAGAGCCTCAGTTTCCCCAAATGTAAAATGAAGGGCACTGTGTAAGACCATTCGGGGAGAGCAACCCTCCATAAGGGAAGTGTGAAGCTTAGGGTAGCTCAGACTAGGCTGTGTCCTGGGACCCGTGTTTGTGTCTGCACAGATCTGGAGCCCATCCACGAGTGGGAACAATCTGCACCACATGTCTGTGAGTGGGATGTGTGCAAACAAAAACCCCATTAGGTACCAAATCGATAACTCACCGTAATTTCTCCACCATAGCCTCGTTCCCTGGGACAGATCCTGTAGCAGCAGTCCACTAGAGCCAAGGTGCTCCTCTGACTTCCTAGGAGGCAGAGCATACAAAGAACCAGGCCCAGCTCTGCTGTCCTCCCCCTCCTCTACCTCTGCTGGGTCCCTGTGACAGCAGGTAAAACACTAATAAATATTGAAAGAAAGGGAAATGGCTGTGGCTGCTGAGCCTCTGGGTGAATAAATAAAAGAGTGAAAAGGGAAAAGATCACCCCAGGTTGGGTGCCTGCCAGATTGCCTGGAGGCCAGGGGATGCGATGCCACATTAGTGTACGGCAAAGAGCATGTGCTTGGGGCCAGCTGGCCTGCCTGGGTAGGTTGGCACCTTAAGTGTTGAGTGAGGCCACTCTGAGCTGCAGTTTCTTCAACTGTAAAAGGATCAGATCCATACCCATCTCATGGTATCAGGATTAGAGAAAGGAGCTGCCAGATTCATAGGGGACACATGGTCAGTGCCAAACACAAGAAGCCGGCATTACACCCTATCCCAAGACAGTGGCACAGTAGTGGGGGTGTTCAAAACTGTGGTCCTCTGTGATGACCATGGAGAACGGAGAGGACCAGGACGTGATGCCCACTCATCCCTTGGTGACAGTTTGCTTGTGAGTGCCCTCCTCAGAACCTCGTGCATTCTAGCTGCCCCTGTGCCTCATTGAGGACCTCTCATTGAGGACTGTGAGGAACCAGCACTCTGTGTGTGTGTGTGTGTGTGTGTGTGTGTGTGTGTGTGTGTGCATGAATTGGTGTACACGTGTGCTAGGCATGTGTGCTCATTCCTGGCAGAGGGAGGGGGCCAATGGACGAGGAAGGACTGGAGGGGAAGTAGAAGAAGGAAGTGAAGGGACAAGGACCTGCAATGCCACAAATGGAAAAGGATGGTGGAAGTGTGCCCGCAGGAGGCTCCCTGCAGAGAAGCCTGGCATGCCGGAGCGAGCGGCAGGGAGAGATGGTGCCTGGATGCTGTGCAAATGCTGCATGTGAACACCAGCGGTCACTGGCGGGATGTGTGTGATTTTCCAGGCCCTTCCATCCCTGAGCCTCACTTTCCTTCCTCCTCTGATGCTGTTAGACCTCCTCCCCATCACTGATAGCTGGGTGTTTCAGAGAAGCCCCTAGAAGGTCTCTGGCCCACGGAGTATTCTTAGCCACAATAGCCTTTCCCACTGGGGCTGAAGGAGCAAAGTGGATCGGCAGAGGCCCAGGATGGGCACAGAGGGGACCCTCAGGAATAAATCTCCAGTGACATCTTAGAAGGACTTCCTGTTGGCATCCAGGGAAAGGGCAGGTGGCCAGTCCAGAGGCCAAAGACCAAACATGATCCAAGAGACCCAGGGATGCTGGCTAAATGGCCAGCATCCTCAAAATTATGGCCTGGTCACCATGGCGACCCATCCTGGCCTTGGCCAGTGGTCCTATCCACCTGTGTGAGGGAGGTATCAGGGCTGAGGACTCCATGGGGTCCTTTGCATTAAGGACGGGCGCAGCCTGATATATGTTAGTCATACATGCTGATTCATCGGCTAGAGCACAGAGTGGGGCCCTGCACTGTCTCACCTCATTCCACTCATACACCAACTCCCTCATCTATTCCACACTAAGTCCATGAGAACCACAAGTGCTTCAGGGGGTCTTGGGCAATTACGTGAGGTGACCCATGAGGCAGCATGGTGGCTGGCTGGGAAGGCACGCCTCTAGATGTCAGGAGGTGGAACAGGAAGAGGAGGGGGAGGAGTTAGGGAGGACAGGAAGGTGTGAGGAGGAGTAGGGAGGAGGGTGGAGAGGAGGGAGGTAAAGGAGGAGAAAGATGAGGAGGGAGGAGGAGGGAAGAGAGAGAGGGAGAGATGAGAAGAGGAGAAATGGGGAGGAGGGAGGGGAGGAAGAGGAAGAGAAGGAAGAGAGTGAAGAGAGAGGAGGAACTGTCAGCAGGAGTATCCCAGAGGCCCTCTCCTGCAGGACTCAGAAGCTACAGCCAAAAGGGCTGGGGTGGGCCCATCTGAAGCAGGGCGTCTCATGAAACCTCTGGCCTCTGAGACAGAGACCTGAGCATCAGCAATTTTTCCTGGATGTGATCCAGGGAGAGCCGTGGGAGTAGACCAGATGGAGGAGGGGGAGTGAAGACCACCAGGTAGGGGTGGTTGCTGAGCTCCCAGGGAAGGGTCCAGAGCTGTCTTAATGCAGCTGCTCCAACTCCAGTACACCTAAAAATCAACCCTAGGAGGCTTGTTAAAGAACATCAGGGGCTGGAGAGATGGCTCAGCGGTTAAGAGCACTGGCTGCTCTTCCAAAGGACCTGAGTTTAATTCCCAGCACCCTCTTGGCAGCTCACACCTGTCTGCAGCTCTAGTTCCAGAGGATCTGGCACCTTCACACAGACACATGTGCACATAAAGTAATTAAAATTATTTTAATTTATTTTATGTGCACATCAATACACATAACAATTAAATCTTAAAAAAAAAAAAATCTAGGACTTCCCTCCAGAGAGCCTGCCTGACTCAGCAGACCTTGCTGTGTGCCCTACACAGAAGGGCTGACGCTGAGCCACACTCCTTGCTCAGGCCCTGCCAGGTGATGAGCCCAGGAGCCATGCTGACCCCACCCCAGGAGTCTGCTGTGTTAGCTGAAGAGAGCTACTGGGTTGTCTGGTGGGACTTGTGCGTTCCTGTGTAGGGTAACAGCAGCTCCTGTGTCTGGGCCAGAGGGTCCCAGCTTGAATCCTGTCAGAGATCTGTACCTATGTGATTTAGGCCAAACCTATAACCTTTCTAGAGCCTTGGTTTCCTCATCCTTAAAACTGAAATAATTCTGACAGAAAGTCATTCTGAGGACTTCAAGAGAGCAGCCTGGTGGGCATGCTCAGCACACAGTAGGTTCACAATAAAATGATATACCTCTTTTTTCCCCTGCTGAGATGTTGCTGGGTTTTCATCTCAGGTCCAGTCAACAGTTTTGCTACTGAATAGATACACACACACACACACACACACACACACACACACACACACACACAGAGTGTTTTTAAAAATTAATTTAAAAGTGTAGGTTCCAGTGCTCTTGGGGCCTGCCCAGCCAGACTACTCAGCCCCACTCACTACAAAACCCAGGGAAGGCTCAGCTCTCACTGCCTGCCCAGCCCCCACGACTCCAGCACACTTTCTCTTTTCCATCTCCTCTTCCCCCAGTTAAACAAAGCCACCCAGCCGGGCAGGTCACCTGACAGGACTGCATGTACTATCTAAGTGGGAACAACAACTCATCAGACAGAGCGGTTCACAATTGCTGGGGATGAAACTATTTTCTTTTCAATCTTCCCTGAAAAGTGACGGATAATAACCGGCCTGGAGATTGTAATATTATTAGGGCCCAAAATAAAATAAGCCCCTTAACTGCTTCCTCTCACACAGAGAGGCCAAATCGTTCCTTCACTCATTTAAATAAAGTGATTGTTTTCCCTGCTCGTTATCTTAAATTCTGAGAACTAGGGGTCCCTCCCTCCCTTCTAAGGGAATGGTCCATTTCCCTTCTCCCAGCATCTCCAGTGGGGTATCCATCTCTGCCTCCTACCAGCATTGTGTTGAGGCCCACCAGCAAGAAGGAAGTATTTATTGGACCACCTGTAGCCTGCCTGCTTCTGCACGAACCCCACCAGCATACAGAAAGTGCCCAACTAGCATCCATTGCCATTATTAAAGATGATGTCGTGTGGAGCATGTGTACCAAGTTGCTGTTGGATGCTGTGTACCATGCCTTGGTTTTTCTAGCTGCGAAATGGGCAGAGTCCTCCTGGGATCTCTTGACAGGACAGGAGGATAGGTAACACCTGGGCAGAGGATCAGAAGTCTGTGCACCTGGACATTTTTATTCCAGGGACAGATGGAAGCTATGTCTGCAACAGGTAGCTTTGTGCTGGGAAAAAACTGTAAGCTGAAGCCAACTCTTGCTAGGTCCTGAGTTCTGGAGGGTTCTGAGGGCAGCCTGCCTCCTCCATACCTCTCTCTGATCAACTATGACACACTGCCCCACCTTCCTCTCCTCTGTGACAGGGAGGGGGCAGCTGTCCATCCAGCCTCTGAGCAGCAGCTACCCTGTGACAGATGTCTTGTGAATGCCAGCAAATGTGGTCTGCCGCTGACCTACGTCAAAACTCCTCTATTTTTTACCAGCTTGAACCATTTCCTGCAACCTGGAAACCCCCCAAAAGGTCTAAAAAGTGAACAGCAGAGTGTTCTGGAGACGGTCGGGTGGGAGGGGTGTGTCTGGTGGCAGACGGAGCCCAGCTTGACGCACTTGATGTCAGCCCAGCCTGGCGACAGAAGGTTTCTCGTGGTCTCTATCTATCGCACTTATGCCTCCGTCCAGACACTCAGCTGCAGAAATATTAGTGTGGACGACTATGGAGTGAGCTCTCCACTCGCGCTCTCTCTGTCTCTCTGTCTCTGTCTGTCTCTCTGGTGTGTGTGTGTGTGTGTGTGTGTGTGTGTGTGTGTGTGTGTGTGTG